>JAQZBX010045034.1:0-21174 GCA_029593785.1 Cabassous unicinctus
GAGGCAAGAGCCTTAAAATTTATGTATAGTTGAGGCTGTTTAATATTTTTTGCCTTTAGAGTGCACCACTTTTTAAAATTTAAAAACCTTAAGAGTCATATCAGTATATTTTGTTATTAAATTGGCATTCTCTGGTATTTTATCTTTAATTTCAATTTTTTTGTTTGTTTGTTTTTTGGTTTTTTGAGGTCCTAGGGCTGGGGACTGAACCTGGGACCTCCTACATGGAAAGCCAGCACTCAACTTCTTGAGCCACATCTGCTCCCAACAACTGTTTTGTAATGTATGCTATTAAGGAAAATTTTCTACTACATAGAAACTAAAGTGGTGTTATATTTAAAAATTGCCCACTATCAGATGAATATAATATAAAATAGCTTCCCAAATATGCTCAGGTGAATGACAAGGCAGTTGGCTTCAGTATAAAAAGATAGACACCCATTGATGAATAGGTAAAATTCTTGTCCCCTATTGTAATGTGAACACTCATGAGAATGGCTTTATACTCCTCCCTTGGAGTTACTCTTCTTGTGGACAAGGAAAAGGCCTATTAATCTCATTTCCCCCCAAAATCAAGTCAATCCATGACAAGTAGTAGATGTTCAAAAAATATTTATTGGCTAAATAAATAAATAAATAATTTACTTGACCATGATTTCTTGCCTTTTCTAATTAAATAGGTTTCTTTAATGTGAGACTTATCAAAACCTTTATCTTTTTTTAAAAGATTTTCAAATTTATTTCCTCCCCCCGGCCCCCATTGTTTTGTGCTTGCTGTCTGCTCTCTGTGTGTTCTTCTGTGTCTGCTTGTCTTCTCTTTAGGCAGCACCGAGAACCAATCCTGGGACCTTCCAGAGTGGGAGAGAGGTGCTCAATCACTCACGCCACCTCAGCTTCCTGGTCTGCTATGTTTCTTATTGTCTCTCCTCTGTGTCTCTTTTTGTTGCGTCATCTTGCTGCACCAGCTGACCATGCGGGCCAGCACTCTGTATGGACCAGCACTCCGCATGGGCCAGCATTCCGTGCGGGCCAGCTCGCAATGAGGGTAAGTTTGCCTTTCACCAGGAGGCCCCAGGACTCGAACCCTGGACCTCCTATATGGTAGATGGGAGTCCAATCGCTTGAGCCACATCTGTTTCCCAAAGCCTTTAATAAATGATTGTACACTATAAATTCGCTGAGGGAAATATAGTACATAGCATTTCCCAAACTTGTGTCACCATGGGAAAAAAAAGACATTTTCCTCACAAAGTCCTTTGCAGTTTAGTTGTAATGATGTCTAAATAAATGAAAATGGAAAACCATGCATTGGTGTTTGATTAGCTTTAGACCTCACTGTTTGTTAAAAGTCAAGAGCCACAGAGATTATTAGCATTCACTGAATATTCATGGACTCCCTGCATTTTCCATCCTCCTCTGTTGTTAGGTCAAGGACATATGATTGTGTTCTGGAAGGTGAGAATGTATCATTTCTATTCCAAGGCACTGGAGAGTCTGTGTGTCTCCTTTACCTTTCTCCTCCTTTGCTGGGACAACTCTGGAAGTCAAGTGTTGAGATTATACCCTCACAAGTTGAAGGGACTCTGAGTGCCCAGATGTAGAAGATCCCCTGCCAACTACATCAGGGTTAGTGTGGCAAGAAATCCACTTTTATTGTGCTAGCCACAGAGATTTCAGAGCTGCTTGTTGTAGCAGCATAACGTAGCCTACCCTGACTAAATGTAAGGCATTCCTTCACATAACAAATAGTGAATGCCAGCTATGTGGCAGGAATGATATTTGATGCATTTTATAATAAGTATGTTATAAGATTGTCAGAAGAGAAATTAAAGAAACAAAACCTGTAAAAGAGAAAGTGGAGGGATTAACAGCCTAGGTCACTTGAAGGAAAAGTGGTTTTTTTTGTTGTTGTTGTTTTGTCTTTGCAAGCCTAGTAGCTATTTCAGAAGAATTTGTCAAAAACTAAGCTTAAATATAAAGAATTTCCCAAAATTTGTGTTTTACAGTGTCTGAATTACTAGACCAGGTGTTTTTCTATATAAACTTAGGAATAATTATATTCAAGTATATCTCTGTGCTCCTATGATAGCTATATAGAATTCTTGGCCTAAAAAAAAAAAAAAAAAAAAAAAAAAACATTATAAATCCGAAAGGGTAAGCTGCAAGTCACCTAATAAATATCACAAATTGTCACCTTGTCAGCCAATGCTCTTTTACCTTTGTCTGTATGAATTTTCTGGCTTGGATTAGATTAGATTGATAGATCAGGGTCTTTGAGAGTTTCATAATGTCCAATGAGAGAAATATTAACATAAAATGAAATTCCATTGCAATGATGTACTGTGATTCAACATCTATAATTGCCTGGTGATGTGATGGCAAATTGAGGAGGAAGAAAAATATTAGGGCATATTGAAGTAGAATGCATAGGGCCTGCTGCTTCACTGTTCATCATTTTGGGCCATGAAAAGAAGGGATAATGTGAGCTACTCAGTGTCCCACCTCTCAGAATCCCACAGATATCTTTTTAAAGATCAGCAGTATTTAAACAAGCACAGTAATCCAAGAGTCTAGAATTTCAACACAAGCTGTCAGGCAAACCCCAAGTCGTGGGAAAACCAACTCTTTTATTAATTTTCTGTTAAATGCTCTAATCAGCTTCATGTCTTTGCTTGGCCAAATAACCCCAATCACGAAAGTCTGTGTGTTCCTCCCTTTCTCCTAGTTCCGCTGAAGCAGAAAGCATTTTTAGAGGGTTGTTTTGGAAAGGTTGTTCCCAGGTCTCTGTGTACTGGCCAGGAGTTAACCTCCAAGTTTATGGAACTCCTGGGACTCTTCATGGAAGCTGCAGTGACAGTCCAATTTGAAATCTGGTGTACCGGGCAAGAAATCCACAAACACTTGTCTAGGCACTTTATCAGCCAGACCCTGCCTTTGAAAGATAAGCCCCTCTGAGACAGAGGTCATGATCAGAATGAGCTATTGCAGCTTAGCTCTTTCTGGCTGAAACTCATGAAGTAGAATGGGCTGTGGCCCAATGTGAGCTCAGATACACGTCTTACTATTTTCATCTTTAGCTCAATAAGGACATTTAACCTTGCGTTAAGCCCACTGAGGTAGCTAACCAGAGTCTCTTCTACCAGAATTACAAGCTGTCTCTGAGCCCTTGATAACCATTAGCTTCTCTGATTTTTTCTGAAAAATGTTTTTATTTTGAAATAATATTTTTCTTTTTTAAATATTTTTCAAATTACAAAAATAGTAAAAGCATATCACCACACGTATGGATAAAAGGCTTCCCAGCACATCCATGTGCATCTTGCATTAACTTTCTCTATGCTCATATATACATATATACCAGCACATACAAATGCATAATCACACATGCAGATATATGGGGTGGTAGGGTGATGGATTCATTGTTAGTTGATTGGATATTTTGGTTTTACAAACTAAAATAATACTATCCCCATTACTCTGTTACTTCCTTTTTTTTTTTTCACTATTTAAACAATTGTCCCTACAAATCAATAGATTGTTCTAACTCTATCTCTCTTCCTCTTTCTTTGTATATATCTGCATACATATATTAACTTTATATAAATGGAATAATATCATATTTGATGGACATAGACATGTGCTTAGTGCAATCTTTTATTCTTTTTTCTTGGCTCCCCACATTTTTCTATCCCCACAATTCCTCGGTATCCCATGATAGTAGACTAATTGTCTTAGTTCTCTATAGCCTCATATAATCATAAAAATACACACATACACATAAATATACATACATGGAGATTTGTTGGTCTGTGTTAATATTACAAAAATTGGATCATTTTATACATATTTCTCTGCATCTTTTTTTTTCTCATTCAACAATACTTTATCAACTATGAAAGCTCTAATTCATCTTTTTATATATATGTGTGTATGTCACTGCCTTCAAATCCCAGATGGAAGCAGAGTACCCACGTCAAGAAATGGGCAAGTGTGCTTGAGTGTCCTTGATGGAGAGTCATGGGGGCATGGCTCATTGCAAGTCGCTAAGGCTGGGAGGAAGCAAAGACCTAAGGGAATTGAATAAGAAGGAGATTAACGCAACCTCCTCTAAGACTTTCAGAAACCTCCACTTTACTTCTCTTTACCTTCACCTTTCTACTCCATCATCTACTGCTTCCCTTCTGAAGTAACAAGAATATTTTTACTTCCTCTTCCAAAATGTACTCAAATACCTTCCACTCAGTTACCCAAGGAAGGGACTGTTCTCCTCAGGTAAATGAAACATCAGCCAAAATACCCAGGGATCATAGACCAATGTCCTCCCTGATTGCTAGTTTCTCAGATAAGATGAAATGCTCAGTGTGTTCTTTAATGTCTTGATGGATGGCTTAGACTGATAAGAACAAAACTCCAAATTGCATATTGGTAATTTTTTCAGTGTGTTGCCAATTTTTAAGAGGACTGGCATATGAAGATAATGACCAAAAGGCATGCATACTCTTATTCTTTCCTGCCTAAGATGTAAGTCCCTTCCACTTTAAAGCCAAGCCTTACATTGATGTCTTTGATCCCCATCTCTCAAGCCATCCAGAATCTTCTTCAGCCCCCATACATCCTCCTTATAGCATCTTTACACTTTCCCTTTCCCACAGCTGATTTCCCTCCAATGAAATCATTGGTGGATATTGAAATTGTATTTGCATCTCAAGTAGGCAAAAATATAGAAAAAAGATTTTTTTCTATAACTAAATTGAATTTAAATCTGGACCACTATTCAGCCTAATAAAAGAAAAACCTGATCTAGTCCAAATAAATTCAGTCACTTGATCATTCTCAAATTCTTCTGTTTAAATAGTCAGGGGAGCAGATGTAGCTCAAGTGGTTGAGCACCGGCTTCCTATGTACAAGGTCCTGGGGTCAATCCCTGGTACCGCCTTAAAAAAAAAAAAAAACAGGCACAAACAAACAGAAAAAACACAACTCTCATTGGGGAGCGGATGTAGCTCAGTGGTTGAGCACCTGCTTCCCATGTATGAGGTGCTAGGTTCAAACCCTGGTACCTCCTGAAAAAAAAAAAAGTCAAAGAATTTCCCTTCCCTCCAGAGTGAGATTTTAATCGGGGTGGAGGTTGGCGTGCTCAACTTCATCCAGCAGAGAGACAAGGATATGAGGCCAACATGGGCAACATCTATGCCAGTCTCCTACCTGGAATCTCTCTCACTGCTCGACTCCTTTGGACTGATTTAGAGCTTTGGTCCAAGATGTATTTATTTATTTATTTACTCACCCTTTCCCCTCTCTCCCCCTCCCCTGCCCCTGACTGACTTCTAAGTCTGTGCTCTTCCCCAGCTGATGTGCAGATGACAGTGGGAAGCTAAGAAATGCCCCATAGCATGCAAAGAGGAGCAAGGTGGGAGCAAGGCTACATCATCACCACCCATTCGAGCCTGTTTATGGCTTTGACGCCTTCTCTCCCAACACCTCTGTTCTCAGTTCAACACCACCCTCCTATGACCAGCTAACTCTAATCTGGCAATTCAGTGTAACATGGTGTTTTTGGTCTTCAGTAGTCATTAAGACTCTCTTATGAATCAGTTCTCCTTAGACTGGGTGGTTTTAAAAATTACCAAGATCAACAAATTAAAAATAAATGCTCATATTGCAACAGACTTAATATCTGTTTCTGAATATCTGATGATTACAATCCAATTTGTCATTTACCAATTACTATTACACAATATGTTGTAATGAAAGATAGCTTATGCAACATGGACACATGTTAGACATCTATCCAAAGGAATGTCCTGGGAGGAATAGCCTCAGTGCCTATTTAAATAAATGATGTCTATTAATGATTTCAAGGAAATATTGGGAGGGTTTTCTCTATAGTAGTTATTTTTTCCATTGTGACTTAACAATTACTCCTGCTAAACAGTCCCATTGGTCCTTTTTCTTTGCTAATTAACTCAGACTTTTCCTATCATAGAAATCCACTAAAATCTTATTCTGTAATGAAATCCAATTGTTCAAGACTAACTCTCCATTTACGGCTTTGGAATGTAAGCTTAATATTAAAAAAAAAAAAAAAAAACCTTGGATTTTTCCATGAAATGATTAATTGAGCAAAATATAAATGACTGCTCATAACGTGGAAGTTATCAGCACTGTATTTGAGACAGCACAAAACAGCCCATCCAGCCCTTCTCAACGGTTCAAAGAGGCTTTGACTTCTCATTTTATTGTCAAGTTTTATTACATAAGGGTGATTTGTTTTCCACACTAATTAGCTGAGAGGTTTGGACATCAATCCACTACCCAATAAACAGCCCTCTGCAACGAGGTAGTTTTTTGAACAAGACCCGCTCTGGCTTTATTACTATGGGATTTCGCAGGGTGAGAAGGTGTCCACCACATGCGCTTGAATGCCAGCATTTTCCCGGGGGATCTTCCAGATTTCCTGTGTGCCTTGTGGACTCAAGAGCCGTCAGTGCCAGGTGAAGAAAGAGAGGCATACCACATGGAGAACTTGAGTAAACAAAATTAAAAAATAAAAAAAAACTTTAGAAGATGATAAGAACCACTCACTGGCTGCCACAGGTTGAAGCAAATAGTGGGGGGAGGAGGGGGGTGCAGGAAGGATGAGATGAGACGTGAAGACCCTATGATCCCATTCAATTGTAAGTTAGTAAATCAGTTGAGCAGCATAAGATTCACAGAGTTGGCATGACAGCATCAAAGCCCCTTCACTTACTTAGTCATTCAACAAATGTTTATTGAGCACCTTGCATGTACCAAGTCATGGTAGAAAAAAATCTGATAGAGCCATGAACAATTGTGTTTGAAGAAATCAAAAAAAGATATGTTTAAGGATGTTCATTGCAGCGTTGTTTGTACTCTCAAGAAAACTGGAGATTACCTGATGGTTCAGAGGGAGAGAGCTAAAATTCCACAATGCAATTTCATGAGTTTTTGCATTTATTAAAAATAATAATTAAAATCTATTTCAACAGATCTGCTATTAAGTTGAACCACATTAAATTGTCAATTTGGTAGGTCAAAACAGTCAAATATTGGCAATTTATATAAATTCATATTTAAAAACACATTGAACACTAATGTGTATACATTATATATATATAATACAAATATATACATCTATATTTGTACATATTTTTATTAGAATAAAGAAAAGTCTACAAGGGTAAACTCCAGATTGTGACATTGCTTACTCAAGAAGGCAGAGGAGTGTGTGCATGTGTATTGGGGAGAGGGATTGTTAACTTTTTCTTTATAATCTTCATATTGTTTTGTTTGTAACAATAAGCATTTATTACTTTCATAATTAAAATTACAGGTAAGAAAGAGGACAGTAGGGAGGTGCCTATGGAACTGAATCTGTGATCCCAATTCATCCTTCTTTACCTTCAAGTTTACCTCCATGTACATACAGTGTTATGGGCTGTCTGTCTGGACATGAACACTCACCACATACTAACGAAGTTACATAGAAATGGGAGTTAGCTTTGGATCTGGAACTTTCTCGATAGCTGCTCAAGAGGAAGCACAATAAAAGTTGTTTCCTAGCACTTGTAGTAAGACCACTGCTCAAAGATTGATAGCCTGACGTCATTATATCAAGTGCCCTTTGTGTAAGTGCCGGGGGACCAAAGTCCACAGGTATTTCACGTGTGACTTGAAATATGAGCTAGGAAGTCAGTGAGATAAGATTTCAGTCCATTGGTCTGTTAGATGGATTCCACTTATCTCCCCTAACGCCCAAACCAAATCCTAGATATTTGTTTCAGGTCTGGAATAGACTTATGTTTTGTTTTTTGTGTGTTTTTGTTTTGTTTTGTTTTTAGTAAATCTCACTATTTCTATGCCATTTCTCCTGGGCACTCAAAAGCATTGGCAGTATTGTGACTTGAGGGGCAGTGAGGGATCATGGCTAAAGCCACAATCTTTAGGCACAGAATGCCCAGGTTCCTGTCTCAGCCCCACCATTCACTGGATGTGCAGTTTGGATAATTCACCCAACCCCTATGTGTGTTTCACTTTTCTATCATCACCTCTAGAGATTGCAGCATTCTAGCATCACCTCTAGAGATTGTAAGGAGGATTACATTTGTTAATGTAGATACAGTATTTAAAATCATGCCTGGCACAAAAACCATATAAGTTTTTGTTTATTAAAAAAAATCTCCTCTCTGCCTTAGCAGAACTTTCAAAAACTGGATATAGTATCACATCTCCTCTCATTTGTTCAACAATCATGTATTGATTTAATGCCTCCTGTCTGCTTACCAGGCACTGTGCAAGGCATTCAGAATAAAATAAAAATAAAAAATAAAAAAAATAGGAAGGAAGGAAGGAAAGGAGGCAGGGAGAGAAGAAAAGATAGAAAGAGGGAAAGAAACAATGAGAAAGAAAAGAAGGAAGAATCTCATAATCCTTGTATTAAATGATTTTTCGCACGTTTCAAAAGTTGTATATAATACCCTTTTTAAATTACTATCTCTTCTCAGAGCACAGGGCAAATGGAAGAAGCATTATTAAATAATTAGTGGGGAAAGAATACAGAAATCTGGAAGAGACAACACAAGCTGAGTCCTCGAGAAGGAAGGAATACCACTCATATGGTTATGTAGCCATAGGACTTGATACCCCAACTCACATTCATGGTGTGACTATCAATTATTGAGGCTAGGTCCACAATCTTGAGCAGAAATTTGATCTGTTACCTTAGAAAATTGGTGAATTACATGACAACTTGGTCAAGTTCAGAGCATTGTGTCTGCAGGTAGCCACACAAATAAACACTGGCCCACATGTACAAGAGTGAGAGAAATGAGGGCTAACCTAGCACAATTTCTAATAAGGGTCTAATAACAACAAAAAGTTAAATCTTGCACCTCTCTTTCTCTATTTTTTTTCCCCTGGGTTTCACGGGACAAAGAGGAGGACTCTTCAGTGCCTATGGTTTGTGAATTGTAAGCCTTTGGATAGGCAAATCAAGGCAAAGATAACTGTGGAAAATGGCCATGCACCAATGGCAACTTATGTCATCTGCAGCATTTCAGTGGCTCAATGATTTCCCCAAATGTAGTGACGCTAAACGCATTAAGTTTGAAGCTGTCTATGGTTTCAATGCAGTAGCCTCCATACAGTCCAACACTTAGCTGCACACAGAAATAACTAGTGGCTATTCCATTCATTCAATCATTTTATTCTGCAGTAATACCTCTTTCTGGGTGCCTGACAGTAGCCTAAAAGTGGGAATTACAATGATTAAATAAAAAATAAAAAGGACAGAGCAAATACAGGTACCAACCTCACAATTCAGTCAGAAGAGCATGAAAGCTTCTAGCAAGCAAATGTACAATTTGCTTCGGTTTTGTGTGGAGAACCATCAATCTACTATATCATTATGTCATTTTAGGTCATAGTTCAAGTGCTAATTTCTAGGTAGCTGATGCAAAGCCGAAGGCTTGGGCAGCTGGTAGACAAGTAACTAATCTTTCCCATCATTGCTCCTGAAGAAACACTAGTTGAAAGGATCTTCAGAGACGTTACTCCAATTGAGGATAAATACATAATACTTACCTGGAAACATTGTCATAACAATGTATATCTTTCTGTTTTTCACAGCTCCAAGTTCAGACGTGTGTAACACATTCCCCAGCAGCCCCCTTCTCCTCTGGTTCTTATCTGCTCTCCTGGAGGTTGTCCCCATGAGTAAACCTCATCCTCAGAAGACATTCACGCATGCCTAGACTTTGCTCTAGAGGCCTCGGGCTCTTTTGTCATAGGACAACTATAAAATTTTTATAGCAGCAAGTATCTATTGGCCAGCAGGTAAACTGTACAAGCAATAAAAATTACAGGTCAGAATTCAGAAGCCAGGGCAGAGCAGGTCATATTTGCTGCTTGGCAGATGTTATAGAGTGTCTTATGTCAGAGAATTTTTTCATTAGTGCATCCCCACCTGTTCACTCACCTCTCCCCGCCCCAAAAGTAGATTAATAAATAAACAACCAAGAAATTAAATAAAGGCATCTATTAAAGAAGCATTCATTCAAATTATGGACTTCAAAATCATGTTTGTTTGAGGACTTAAAGGATCCCGATATAATCCTTGAGCTGCCCAAGAAGGATAAAAAATTGAGGGAATTTGAGCCATAAAAGAAAAAGCAAGATTTTGTTTGTGCAGGAGAAAGGAGGGTGTCTTTTTCAATGCAGGATAATTTGGTTTCATTTGGGGTCAAGTTGGTGTATTGTGAAAAAAACTGATAAAGCACAAAATGGCCTAATTCTTCCATTTACAAAGATGAATGCTCTGTGCTTATCTAACACCCCCATACCCTGTCTAGACCAAGCTGAGCATTATCAGCAACCATTAGGTACTAATCAAGAGCCTACTGTGCCATGCCCAGCCTAGAAGACTTGGCTATAGAGGATTCAGGAGCAAGAAAAGACGCTGTCCCTCCTTATGGTTTGACATGTATTATAATCATAAAATAAAGAAACCCTCTGGATAGATCCCCTCCTTTCCATCTGAGAGAGTGCTAACAGGATGTTTTCCAAGCCTTTGAAAACAATACATTTTCCCTAACTCCTTACTGAACAATTTCTTTGACCACTGATGAAGAGAAGAAGCACTTCCCAGAAATCCCAAGGAGTCCCAATCAATAGGCCAAGGTCTATTTGCAAATCTCAGTGTTATCGCTAAGGTGGCTTCCTCCACTACACCCTCTCCCCCTAAAGACTCCTAGTGAGCATAGCTGAAGTATAGCTGTTAGTGGGTTCCTCTTCCCACCTCCACATAGGGTGATCCACCTACTTATAGGTACATGGTCAACTCCAAAGAAATGAGCAGTGGTTATTCCTCATAAGGGTTGGGAGCAAGTACTTTCAAGGGACTATAGCACTCTTAGGAAAAAGGGGCACTCAATTCATAACCATGCCTAATCTCTGACCTCTATTTCTTTCTTTTTTTTAAAAAACAATAAAGGATTTATTTTCCCACAAAACAAGAAGTCTCAAGGTAGAGTCCAGGGATGCTTAATTCATTGGAGTGATGAGGTCATCTAGGACCCTGTTCTTCCCTCTTTTCTGTTCTTCCAGCTTTAGTGTGTAGACTAGCACCCCTCATGGTCACAAAATAGCTGCAGCAGCTCCAAGCACCAACTCCAGGCATTACCTCCTCACTTTTCTTCCACTGAATGAAAAAGGGATTATCTCTTCCTTGTATCTTTTATATATATATATATTTTTTATTATTACAGGAGTTGTAGGTTTACAGAAAAATCATACAGAAAATACAGAATTCCCATTTACCACCACCACCCCATTATTAACACTGCATTAGTGTGGTAGTTACCTTTGTTACCACTAATGAAAGAATATTATTATAATTATACTATCAATTTTAGTCCATAGTTTACTTTAGGGTTCACTTTTGGTGTTATACAATCCTGTCTGGGGTTTTTTGGGGGGGTTTTTTTGGTTAGTTTTTTATTTGTTTGTTTGTTTTTTAAGGCACAATTTCCCCTCCCCACCTCTCCCGGAGTTGTCTCCCTCATCTGTTTGCTCATTGTTTTGCTCGTTGTCTGCTCTTTCCTGTCTGTTTTTAAATTTGTATTCTAATAGCATACATACAACATAAAATTTCCCCTTTCAGCCACATTCAAATATATAATTCAGTGGTAGTCACATTCACATTGTTGTGGTACCATCACCACTATCCATCACTAAAACTTCTCTATCACCCCAAACAGAAATTCTGTAGCTATTAAGCATTCTTGGGGAAAGGAGGCACTCCATGCATAACCGTGCCTAACCTCTGCTCTACACATGCCCTTGGGTGGGGCGGAAGCTCTGTAGCCACCATGTTGCAGTGGGTGACAGAGTTCAGATGATGGGGGCGCCTGTCCTAATTTGTTCTTTAAAGAAAAACTTCTTCCGAATTTGCCCTGTGCCTGGCATTTCTGATGCTCAGTTTTCTCACCAAATCATTTATGAGTCTGATTCCCGAGGAGAGACAGGAATGTTACAGGCTTGTGTGAGTTATATACTGCACCAGGGTACCCAGCCAAGGAGGTGGATGGGACTGAAATCCAGCCCGTGTTCCTCTCGCCAAGCCAGGTACCCACAGGGCTGCATCTGCTCGGGGGTGCACCTCTTCTTAACATACTAGAAAGGATCCCCCACAAATGGGCAGACGCCAACCAGTTGCAGTTCGCTTATCAGCTCTCACCTTGACAGATTGATATAAGAGATGACTCTCTTCATTTGTCATGGGCTCAGTCTTCCCAGCTGTAAGATGGGAACTATAATGCTTCTCTACATTTTTTGTCTTGAGATAATCACAGAAAACAGTAGACTGAGCTCCCTAGAAAGAATGTCCTCAAAGAATGCAATGTTTATATTAAAAATTAGACTTTATTTCCTCACTTTGTCCCAAGAGAGTGCTACTTACTAGTTATGGGTCCTCCAATAATCAGAGAGGAAAATAAAACCTATTTTGTATTCCCTGCCAAGGAAAATTAGTGGAAGCTCTTATTTCACTAGCTACACAATGGTCATGAGAAAAGTCTAGCTAGGCACTAGCTACAGAGCTAAATGTCTGTTCAGGGACCCAATAGAAAAGTCAGATAATTTTTTCATCAGCTGTACTCTCAAGTTTTATATGAAAGCGGAGGTCATATAAACAAGGCTACTGACCAATTTTTGGAAAGAAATGGAGAAGGAGGGACTTTCTTTCCTTGAGGGCAGAAAATGTGCCCTTCTTATCTTTGCACTTCAATGCCTAGGCTACAGTGGGAACTCAATCAATATTTGTTGACATTTGTGCTGAGCGGTCCAAAGTGTGCTCCCAAGTAACACCCTATCTTCCCCATTCAGGGGAGACCTGTGGATTCAGAATATAGAATTAAGAGGGTCTTGAATAATGTCAATTCAGTTTGACCTTCAGAAACAGGACTTCAATTTCCATATTTAGTAACTTCCTTATATCTAATTCTATCATTAATGGAGTCAGAAAAGATGGCTATGAAGTAATTGCCCTGATTCTATTTAACCAGGCTAAATAACTGACATTTAAGAAACGCTAACCTAATTATCTTAGTATGGAGGTCCTGGCTTAAGATGAATGCATCTTTCTAGGTAAAAGTCTAAATGAACTGGAGCTATTACCTTTAGGTCATTCTCTGCCCACTTGCTGTAAGTACAGTTACTCTGTATTTCTCTCTCCTAATTCATCTTTTAATTATAGACTGAACTTTCAGGCTTGGAAGTCAACAGGACAGCTTATTTATTGTCCAACATCAATGAAACCTCAAGACTATAGAACAGGTAAAGCAATGCTCTGTGGTCTCCAGCTCAAGATCCCATTTCTGGTGGACAACACAACCTCATTGCACTTCCATTCTTTGTTTTCATTTCCCTCCTGAGAGTTGAGGAAGGAATTTGCAAAGGAGATTCACATGAACGATGTTCACTAGGCTTTAAATGTGTTTACTGTGGTTTCAATAGCAACGATTGCTACAGCACACAGATTAAATCCTACTTTACCACTTAGCGGCTTTTTTCTTCTTGCAAGCAGATAGCTATTTAGAAATGTCTTTACTGCCACCTTGTGGAATGGAAATAAACTTATTTGTAAAGGGCCTATACTAGTCCATTTTTATTGCACTTGGAAATACAGGGGTTCCTGTGGTGGTGGTAGTTGGTTTGCTTTGTTTGTTTGTTTGTTTGTTTGTTTTATTTCTGAGCCTTTTTACTTCTCTGGGAAGAAGCCTCTGTGATGATCTGGCTACAGGAGCATCTCACTCCTAGCAGGAAAAAAAAACCTGCTTGTTTCATATACTGTCATTCACAGCCAAAATAAAGTGATAACATACAGAGAACAAAAGTTTCCAGTCTCTGGAAAGCCCCCTAAACCTCACAAACAGTGCCAGGAATTGAACCATAACCCCAGATAATTATATTTACAAGAAAGGGGCAGCCCATAATCTCTCCCCCCAAAAATAATGTTATTCATATGTTTTGTATAGAAATCCACATACATTGGCTTAACTATGTTTGGATTCTGATCTTCAACTAGAAAATTAGCCTGGCCTAACAGAAGTATTTAAAACTGCCTGGCTTACAGTGCAGCACAGCACTTGGTTTTAATGTATTGCATTATCTGGTTTATTTTCCATTGCATTTTCCTGTTACAAAGACATTTCTCCAGACAGGTGGCTCTAAGTAAAGAGCTTAGAAGCAAGACTATACCCATGTTTGGATAATCATATCTATCTGTTTTACCTCAGAGTGAACTGTCTCACCATGGGAAAGTTTATGCCTGTTAAATATACATCACATTTTTAAAAAGTGTTTCGTTACAAACAATGTCCCTGGGAAGAAGCTAGTTTTGCAACAGCCTCTTCTCAGGAGCTATTTCTAATTCTTGAGTAGATAACACACAATACTGCAGCTTTAGCCTATACCATCACAGTGGCTACTAAAAGTGCATGTCATGGACATTAATTATGAACAGACAGAATTAAGAAGTAGCTAGAATCATCTTACAGCAAAACTCCTTCTTCCATGAAACCAACATTTTTACTGGAAGAAGGAAGTGACTCTAAGCTGGTTTGTGATTTTTTTGCAGGACAATTCCCTTTACATGGCCTAAGAGGATCTGGAGTTGGAAATTCAGGAAAGGAGGAAGGAAAGAATGTAAGTTTCTCTCAGGAATGTTCAGGAATCTGGTAACATCAATATACAAATATTTGGGAGAGAAAAAGTGTGATACAAGGCAGGACACAGAAAGTGAGCAAAACCAGAATGTCTATTTTTCCCAGTGTTGGCCAGAAACCCCTCAAGCTCTACTCTTGGGTTTTCAGAGTATTGCCAAAGGTAGAAGGGGATGTAGAGGGTCAGAAGTTCCAGGAGTAGAAGAAGTAATGCAAGGAAAATAAAGCCCAAAAGAAAAGTAGATTGATACTATATGATGGGTCCTATTTTATCCATAAAATTTAATTTTCCCCAAGTAAAGGACATTAAAAAGAATCCAACTGAAAACAAAGAGATCTTTCTGAAGAAAGGAAGTAAAATCAGTGAGCAAATGTTTATTTGGAAGGTTGGTGGCCATCGGGGCTGGTCACCAAACATACCAGCTCTCCCAGCAGGGGAGTGTTGGTCACTGGGCCACAACATATATTGCTGGTGCAAGACTTGGAGTTCTTTATTCCCCACAATTCAAGACTGTGCCTGCTCATCCATCTGGGATCTCTCAGAGAATGCAATGAGCACAGCCCCTTAAGCAAGCTACACTGGACATGTAATAGAAGTGAGGAACAAACCTTTATGATTGAGGCCACTAATATATGGAGAGATTTGTTACTGCAGCATGACCTAACCAATCCTGACTGAAGCATTACCTGCATTAGGAAAGCAGTATGCTTGCCTCTTTGAAGTACACAGAAGCATGCGACACGGTCCTCATGCTCACACGTTGAGTGCCAGAAGCTTGTGGTGCAAAGGGAGGGAGATGGTTGACTAGTATATGTGTGAAGAAAATCTTACATTTAGGAGCAGTTTCCTGCCTTCTGAAAGGAAGATTGAACTCATTTCCAGCCAAACTGTTACTTTATTTTAGGAAAAAACACCAAAATATGCCCTTTGGTTACACTGATGTAAATGAATGAAGAAGATACCCAATGATTCTTAGGAAGGGAGAGGAGGACAAGTCTAATAGAATTCAGCTCTTTTAGAGGAGGAAGTTGAGCCTCCATTTGGTAATATAAATTGTTACATCGGGTTGAGTCAGAGCTGTGACTCAGAGGCTTTCTTGTTTTCTTGAGTGAGGAACTTATTCCTCTTTCTTGGCCTGGCTCAAGCGTGCCCTGGGGTGAGGGTAAACAGACCACTGCCTCATGAGGGTAGCAAGAAAAGACCCTTGGAGGAGGCTGGGCCCTGGGTTCTGAGCAGATCCATTTACAGGAGCTATGCAAACACTTTGTCCGTTGTCCTTCTCTTCACTTATTCTGGGCCTTAATAAGGACCTGTCAGAAATTGTAGCCTGGCCTCAGATTTTAGGGGAGATTGTAGGGGAAGGAAGACTCCCCACTTGAGATACAGTGGTAAGGAGGACAGCAGTGGTCAGAGGGTGGTGATAGCATCAGCCAGAGGAAGGCCCACTGCCTTTAGCCAGCAATGGCCACTGAGACACATGGTGGTGTGCCAAGAAGACTGCACCAGAAGAATTTGAGGCATTTGATCCAATCATATGTCAATATTGGTGATGATGGTGATGGTGATGATAATGCTATATAGTGTTGACAATGTTCCAGTTACTGTTCCAAGCAAAATAATTATATATATACATATATATGTGTATATATACGTATTTATATCTTATAGATTAAGTCATGTGCCTCCAAAAAGATATGCTCAAGTCCTAAAGTTCTGTGGATGTGAACTCATCAGTAAATAGGCTCTTTGAATGTCCTATAAAGATCAAGCTAACCTGGACGGGAGCTGGGGAGGGCTTTAATCCAATATGACTCAAGTCCTTATCATGGTAGTAGACGTGAATAAGAGAGAGGAGACAGATCACCATGTAGCCACCACCAGAAACTTACAGACTTCAGAGAACGCATGGCCTGCTGGTACCTTGATTTGGGAATTCTAGCCTCCAAAACCGAGACAATAAATTCCTGCTGTTTAAGCCAACCAGTCTGTGGTGGTTGTTACAGAAGCCCTGGCAAACTGAGACATACATACATACTCATACACAAAGTATCACATGACAACAACCTGGGACACTCTCAAAAATAAGTTGGGAAAACTTCTGGAAAGATAGAGGATTAGAGATGGAGGCCCACTTCCAGGCAGTTTGGGCCGCAACTTTGTTGGCCCTGAGAGCAGGCAAAGTGGTAAAGATAATTTTCCGTCTCAAACACTCTCCCTACTGCCCTGGGCAGGTTGCTGAAGAGGCAGAGAGGGGGAGGGTGTGGCCAGCCAAGGGGGGAGAACAGCCTCTGAGAAACTGTGTTTGTGAGGCTTGGCCAGCCCTGAGGACATTGCTTCTGTACCACCCACCGGCCTGAGGAGTTACACTGAATGCATTCCCCCAAAGCACTTGAGGTCTCAGCTGAGAGGGTTGTCAAAGTGCGCCATCTGCTGGCCAGACTAAAAAAGTGCACAAAAAGGGAATAAATCAATAAATAAATAGGCAAGCAGGTGCCTTTATTGCCCCCTTCTCCAAAGCCCTTGGAAACTGGCCTACACGCAACTACTGGGTCCTTAGACCTGGTTTGAAGAGTTAAACAGGGACAATCCTAAATATCTAGAATAAGTTGAAGCAGGAATAAAAGAACACTGGTGAGACACAGCTACTTAACAGTAAATCCCTAGGCAAGAGAGATAAATTGAATATCAGAGTAAACTCAGCATCAGAATCAGATGCCCAGATATCAGTAAAAAATTATAAGCCATACAAAGAAAAAGAAAGATATGACTCAGGCAAAGGAAAAAATCAAAACTCCAGATGAGACACAAGACTTGAAACAGCTAATCAATGAGTTTCATACAAATCTCCTAAATCAAACCATGGAGTTGAAGGACAACATGGCTAATGAAATTAAAGAAAAAAAAAAAAAAGCACACATTAGGAAGACACTGAGTGAGCACAAAGAAAAAATTTGAAATTTTGCATGGAAAAATAAGAGATCTTAGAGGAATGAGAGACACAATGAGTTAGATTAAAAAGACAATAGAGGGACACAACAGCAGATTTGAAACCACAGAAGAAAGAAACAACAATGTAGAGGAAAGAACAACTGAAATTGAAAAGGAGAACAGAGAGAAAAGAATTGAGCAACGGCTTAGGGAGTTGAATGGTAACACGAAGTGCACCAACACACGTGTTATGGGAATTCCATAAGGAAACAAAAAGGGAAAAGGAGCAAAAAGAGTTTTTGAGGAAATAATGGCCAAACATTTTCCACTCTCATGAAAGACATGAATATACATGCTCAGGAAGCATAGCATACTCCAATAAGAAAAAATCCAAATAGACCTAATCCAAGACACATAATATACAGAATGCCAAATGCCTAAAATAAAGAGAAAATTCTGAAAGCAGCAAGAGAAAAGTGAAATATCACATACAAGGACATCCAATAATACTTAGTGCAGATTTCTCTTCAGAAATCATGGAGGCAAGAAGGCAGTGGTAAGATATAATTAACACTGAAAGAGAAAAATTGCCAGCCAAGAATTCTTTTTCTGGCAAAACTATCCTTCACATATGATGATGAGCTTAAAATATTCCCAGATAAACAGAAACAAGTATCCAATATTGCAGGAAACACTAAGGGAGTTCTGCAGCCAGAAAAGAAAAGACAAAAGAGAGAGGTTTGGAGGAGAGTGTAGAAGAGGAAACTATCAAAAAGGTAAAAAGATGGACAAAAATAAGATATGACCTATGAAAACCAAAGGATAAAATGGCTTAAGTAAGGAATGCCTTTACAGTAATAACATTGAATGTTAATGGATTAAACTCCCCAATCAAAAGATACAGGCTGACAGAATAGATAAGAAAATATGAGCCATCCATATGCTGTCTACAGGAGACTCACCTTAGACCCAAGGATGCAAATAGACTGGTTGGAAAAAGATGCTTCATGCAAATAATAACCAAGAGAGCAGGAGTAGCTATACTGGTGTCAGACAAAACAGACTTTAAATGCAAAAAACTGATAAGCAATGCAGAAGGCCATTATATATTAATAAAAAGGACAATTGATCAGGAAGGAGTAATAGTCAGAAATATCTATGCATCTAACAAGGGCTCGCCAAAATACATGAGGCAAACTCTGGCAAAACAAGGAGAAATAGGCGTCTCTACAATAGTAGTTGGAGATTTCAATATGCCACTCCCATCAATAGATAGAACAACTAGATAGTAGATCAACAAGGAAACAGAGAACTTGAACAAGATGATGAAAGAGCTGGACCTAACAGACATATACAGAACATTGCACTCCAAATCAACATGTTATACATTTTTCTCAAGTGCTCATGGATCTTTCGCCAGGATAGGCCACATGTCGGGCCACAGCTCAACTCTCAATAAATCCAAGAAGACTGAAATTATACAAAGCACCTTCTCTGATCATAACAGAATGAAGCTAGAAATCAATAATAAGCAGGAAAGGAGAAAATTCGCAACTCTATGGAAGCTAAACCACACACTCTTAAACAATCAGTGGGTCAAAGAAGAAATTGCAAGAGGCATTAGTAGATATCTCAAGATGAATGAAAATGAGAACACAACACATCAAAACTTATGGGATAGGAAGCGGGTGTGGCTCAATGGATAGAGCCCCCGTTTGCCATATGAGAGGCCCCGGGTTCACTTCCCGGCGCCTCCTTGTGAGGGCAGGCGCCGTGGGCTGATGCGGCAAGACCTCACAGCAAGGGGGAGATAAGCAGACACAGAGAAGACAGGCAGCGAATGGACACAGCAACACAAAGCGGCAAGGGGGGGATAAATAAATAAAATAAATAAATGGTTAAAAAAAAAAAAAAAACTTATGGGATACAGTGAAGGCAGTGCTGAGAGGGAAATTTATAGCCTTAAAAGCCTATATTAAAAAAGAAGAGCTAAAATCAAAGAACTAAATGAACAACTGTAGAAACTAGAAAAGAACAGCAAACCAATCGCAAAGCAAGCAGAAAGAAAGAAATAACAAAGATTAGAGCAGAAATAAATGAAATTGAGAACAACAACAACAACAACAAAACAATAGAGAAAATCAACAAAATCAAAAGCTGGTTATTTGAGAAACCCAATAAAATTGACAAACCCTTACCAAGACTAACAAAGAAAAAAAGAGAGAAGATGAAAAGAAATAAAATCAGGAATGAAAGGGGGTACATTATGACTGACACCACAGAAATAAAAAGGATCATAAGAGGATATTATGAGAAACTGTATGCCAACAAATTAGACAAACTAGATGAAACAGACAAATTCCTAGAAACCCACAAACAACCTATATTGACTCTACAAGAAATACAAGAACTCACCAAACCAATCACTAGCAAAGAGATTGAATCAGTCATTAAAAATCTTTCAATAAAGAAAATTCCAGGACCAGTTGGCTTCACAGGTGAATTCTATCAAACATTTTGAGAAGAATTAATACCAATCCTGTTTAAACTCTTCCAAAAAATTTAAAAGGAGGGAAAATTACCCAACACATTTTGTGAAGCCAACATCACCCTAATACCAAAGCCAGATAAGAAAATTAAAATTACAAGAAAAGAAATGTACAAGATACTACAAGAAAAAAAAAATTACAGATCAGTCTCTCTAATGAACATAGACGCAGAAATTCTCAACAAAATACTTGCAAATATAATCCAACAGCATATCAAAAGACTTATACATCATGACCAAGTGGGATTTATTCTTGGATGCAAGGGTGGTTCAACATAAGAAAATCAATTAACATAATACACCACATTAACAAATTGAAGGGAAAAAAAACACATGATCATCTCAACCAATGCAGAAAAAGCATTTGACAAAATTCAGCATCCTTTCTTGATAAAAAAAACACTTCAAAAGAGAGGAAAAGAAGGAAAATTCCTTAATATGATAAAAGGCATATATGAAAAACCCACAGCCAACATCATATTCAATGGGGAAAGGTTGAAAGCTTTCCCTCTAAGATCGGGAACAAGACAAGGATGCCCACTGTCTCCAAGGTTATTCATCATTGTACTAGAAGTTCTAGCTAGAGCAATTAGACAATAAAATAAAATAAAAAGCATCCAAATAGGATAAAAGGGAGTAAAACTCTCACTATCTGTGGATGACATGATCCTATATTTAGAAAATTCTGAACTGTCTATGACAAAGCTACTTGAGCTAATAAATAGTTTAACAAAGTGGCAAATTACAAGATCAACACACAAAAATCAGTAATGTTTCTGTACACTAGTAATTAAGAATCTGAGGAGGAAATCACGGGAAAAAATCCACTTACAATAGCAACAAAAATACTCAAATATCTCAGAATTAATTTAACCAGGAATGTAAAGGATCCATATTTAGAAACTACAAATACTTCTAAAAGAAATCAAAGAAGACCTAAACCAATGGAAGGACAT
>JAQZBX010045035.1:0-21183 GCA_029593785.1 Cabassous unicinctus
ATAAAACCACAAAAAAAATGGTGATTAATAGGAATTTAAATTCTCAGTGGAGTAGAATACCACTGGATTTAAGTAAAAGAAAGTGATATAAATGGATATAAATGGTAGATTCAACTACATGAAGTTATGAAATACACTGGAAAAATAGTTGAAAAAGTGTCATAGACAACCATTATTATAATAGAAATTGCTTTGAAAAATAATGAAAGGTCTTTATGAAGATAGGGTAAAATTAATGAAAAGGTCATCCTCAGGAAAAAAAAAGAGACATCTAAAAAGTCCTTCATTTCATATACCATAAAGACATGCAATTTAAAAATACTGAATTTTTAATTCCAAATTAGCAAATATTAGTGAGTGCTATATTATCCAATACTCTTGAGTATGTATTGATATAACATTTTCATATGGCCAAAACTACGCATACAGGTTATAGTTCACATTTTTTTAAATAATAGGGAAAACCTGAAGACAATCCAAATGTCCACATAGGGGAGTACAGTTAAATGCATTGTGATGTATTGTTATGGAGTATCAGGTGGACATTAAAGTGATTTGTGAGAAAAGTAATGACCTGGAAAGAAGTTTTAATATAATTCTGGGAGGGAAAGACAGAATAAATAATGCCAAATATAATGATATTAAGTCTAAAAAGATATATACAGATAGAACAGATCTAAAGAACATAAACTAAAGACCAATAATGCTTATCTGATTATGGAATTAAGGAAGATTGTTGTTTTCTTCTTTTATAAGTTTTATGATATGATTTTTCTGTAAGAGAATATTTTCCCTTTATATTCAGCAATATAATTTAATGAAAGAAAGTTTTATTTGCTTATCTCATGTCTGGGTCCATAATATTTCAAGTGAATGCTATTCTGAGTAGAATGGTATGAAGTTAGTTATTTATAAAAAAAACTGTGACAGTAGAAATACATGTTTAAATATAAATTAGCTGTAAATTAAACTCTAGAGTCACCTGGTGAGAAAAGTACTAATTAAGAAGTCACTGATTGTACCTATCTCTCTGAATGCACTTGGGGAAGAGGTAACAAGTTTATCCCATATCTGTAGAGTACAATTCCTGTGGAAATAGCCATCTCTGACCCATTACTAAATACTGCTTTGCAAGTTCAATCATTTTTACCTTGTGTAGTATTTACTTCAATTAGTGACTTGAAAATGAATCCTAAAGGGGGACTTCCTTAATAAATCTTAGTTTGTGGGTGTGCTTATCTTTGTCCTAGAGCCTCCCACCAACCAGTGAATGTGGACCACAAGCATCCCAGCTCAGAAAAGAATTTCTTGATATAGATCTTCCCAAACTTTAGGTTTCAAAAAATTGATGGGGAGAATCCTAACCATTGAAAGACATCTCTTCCCAAACCTCCCTGCTGCACATCTGCCCATCTTACTTTCTTGGTGTCCAGAGAAAGTATATTAAGAAAGTCTCTTGATCGTTGCTATAGCATGATTTAAAGACCTGAAAACAATAAACTATGTTAATACAGAATAATTTGGGATTACAAGTACCATGAACTAAGCAACAAATGAAAGTTGTACTGGAGTAGCAGTCTCTGAGGTCAGTTCTTTTCATTCTTTATTTTATATAAAGCCTGTGATAGACTGGTGGTAACTCCTTTGTTCCCTCAGAGTCCAGATGTAAATGGACTGGCAGTTTAGAAACAAATAGCCTCTATAATCTGTGACTCATTATCTTTAGGTGATATTGCAGGCACAATAATCCTCAGAGTCTGTCCTCATTAACATTTTCATGTATGATTAAAGGTAAATATTTAAAGAATATTGCTCAAGCACAAGAAGAAGTTAGGGATGCTCTGAACTTTCTGTTCCCAGAGTGTTAGAATTAGCAACTTCATCCAAGTTGCCAGCCAAAGAAGTTTATCCTGTTCTCTCTTGTGCCTGTGGCATCTGTGACCAAGGATGTTGAGCATGTTAGGATAGCAGCATCCTATGTCTGTGGTTTGGAAGTCAACCTAGGATCTGAGAAATAGGGCATAACTTCATTTAATCGTAAGAGAATGGGTATATAAAACAATCCTATCAGAGTATATAAAACAATCCTTTTGCCTGTCTCACAGAGTCATAGGGAGGATTAAACAAAATAAAATGTGAAAACACCTAGGCCATTAAAATCTGCTATTCTACTGTTGATGACACATGCAGGCTAGAGAATCTGCTCTTTAATGTTTAAAAGGTCCTTCTAGCCCAAAATGGCAATGCACAACATGGTGGCGCCTAGGCAGACACCTGGGGGAAGTGGCGGAGTTTCTGAAGCTGAAGCAGGAGCTAGCGTAAACACTGGCAAACTTGGAGAGACAGATCTAGCTTTTGAAGGGAGCTACCTGGAAGATACTCAGATTGTTGAACCCTAAATTAGCCTACCCATAGGCCTTCATGGCAACCAAAGTAACTTAGAGAAGAAAACTTTCTATTGTTCCCTGAGTGTCCTATCTGGGAAGCACATAACCTCCCCTCCCTTGAGCGACCTTGCAAAAATATCTCAACCTTGCAACTGTGTCCCAAGTTATCAGAACCTTGCATACCAAAGAAGTTGTGCAAATGCTAGCTAACCGCCACAATCTGCTTCTGTACATCCTGCTGGCTTGCAAACTGCGACAGCAACCCCCTATAAAAGGGAGCCATTTTAGAACCTCGGGGCTGCAGTTCTCTCCTGCGTGAGGTGTGCTGCAGACGCCCACTGGCTTAGCTCAATAAAAGTAACTAAAATCTTAAAGTCTGAGTATGGTCGATCTCCTGGGTTAGAATAAGATGTATGGCAATATTATTCTGGGCTGGGATCTATATCTGACCAAGCAGAAAAAAATCCAGTAGCAAAACTGATCGAAGAAAACTTCAATTTAAGGAAGCTGAGGGACTTTCCATAAATCCTCAGTTACTTCAGAAGCTGCAGTAAGCGCATTGGCAGGAGTTCAGGATCAGCTCATTGAAAAGAGATTGATCTGAAGCTAAACAAAAAACCATGAGCTGACTATTGCTTTCCCAGACTCAGTGCCTGTGACTCCGAGTAGTTGGTTCTGAAATGTGATAAAAAAAAATAGTTTCTGTTAGACCACATTTGGTCATTTGCTTTGTGCCATTTTTAGTAACAGAATTGCAGAGAGACCAAGACATGGTTATAATCCTGGCAAGTTGCTAACTGGGCATTTCTCCCTTCTTTTAATGGATGCCTTCCCACAAACTGGTTGGCATCTGCTTTATCTGTGATACCTATCAAGAAATGGTCTCTAGTTTTGTTTTATACTAAAAGTAGAATCGCAATTCTCATTTCAGATGAAGACTGTAAATATCTGGCATTTTCTTATTTTGCTTTGTGTTTTATTATTTTTCTATTGTTTTTTATATCATCTTATTTTCTTTGGGGACTTTCTGTAATGCAGTTGTATGGCTCATATCTTCCTGGTTACATATCTGAGAATCTTGGTTTGTACAGTTGCCAATATTCTCAACTGAAAATACTCTGGGTTACCACAAATAAAACGGGGAACTTGGCTATTTTGTGTTTTTGCAAGGGGAAGGTAAAGAGTGTTTGCTTAATAATTACCTATCTTAAATCTTTCTGAGATGGAAGCAGTTTCATGTTCAAGGAACAGGAATAGCTGAAAAAATGTGAGTTTAAATCAGCCCTTTTAAAGTAAATATGAATATTCTTTTGTAAAAATAAAACTGCACAGGCTTTAAAGGAAAAATAAAAGGTCTTTCTAAAAAAGTAATAGTGCAAATTCTATTGGGTGGGAGAAACTAACAGTCATATACTGGTACAAATGGATAATTGGTCTGATATTCTGGGATGGAGAATTTAAATTAAGACGCAGATCATTTATAGCAAAAACCATATTTTACAATATCTAAGGTAAAAAATTCGGCAACAGGCTACACTCAATTGTTAGAAGTGATCATCTCTAAGTTGTAATGTTAATCTTGAATTTTAGATTAATTTTCTTTGAATGTATCTTTCAAATGAAGTGAACACATATGCATCCTAGTCTTAAGAAATGAAAACTTTAAAAGTTTGACAATGCTATTGTTAAAATTTCCACAAAATAAACATAGACAAAGGAGAAAGGTGTAAATTGTAAAGATAAAAAATTTTTAGTTAATGAATTAAAAGACAGAAAAATCCAAGAATTGAAAAAGAAATCTCACAGCCACTTCTTTGGCAAAAGCTAATAAATAGAGAAAAATAGTTATCTATTCATATGGGAAAATTGAGAGAGATTGAACAAGAATACATAATAGTAAGAATGGGACAAATTGCTACAGGTGTCACACAAAAAAATGCTAAACTTCCATAGATAGTCTTACTTCTATCTCCATGTCAAAATTTGAAAATCACTGTGAAAGTTATATGTCTAAAGTTGACTTGGGGTGGAGAATAACAAATAAACCACTAAGGAATGAATTAAGGAAATTACAAAAACTTACCTCCCAAAATGACCTGCTGGTTTTCTGTGGCAGGGGAAGAGAGAATTTCTCTCAAATATCGAAGAAAAAATTAAGTCTATGACACTATGATTTATCAGCATGCTGGAAATTGCCACCAGACCAGCACAATGAGAAAAAGAAACAAGAGATATACATACTAGAAAAGCAACTTTTCAACATTTGCAGTTGTTGCACTTACAGCTGAATACCTAGTTTTAATGAATAGGTTTCTAAGTGGAATACCCAGCAAATAAGTAAAGTTCAGTAGCCATTTTAAAGTGTTCCATTCAATGGCATTTTGATCATTCAAATTGTTGTGCTACCATCACCTGTATCTAGTTCCAGAACATTTTCTTCATCATGGGATCTCTTTTACACATTATTCAAAACACTGTTCTTCTTGTAAGAAAATTATAAAAATGTGGTACAATAAAGAAAAACCAGTAACATTCACACATACTATCAAAGTCTTTTAGAAAACAGAGCAAAATCATTTCAAATATTAACAAAAAATTTAAAACTCCTGGAATACAGAATGGAAATCTGTAAAGACTCAAGAAATTAGTGTAAAAAAAGCTAAAATATATTGACATCACCATGAGGCAAGCACTGTGGTGTTTGATTTACATGAGCTCAATTTTTAAATCTTCACCATTGTTTTGATTTAACAGATGATAATACATTTACAATGGTTTAACAATTACATTAATGAATATTTATAGGTTCCAGGTAGGTCTTAGACACTCTAGTAATTTTTTCCCATGCATTTTGTCCTTTAATTTAATCCTTATAAACACCCTGTGAAGTAGATACTAAAATTATACCCTTTACAAATGTGATAACTGGGGCAACAGTATATTAAGTAGCTGAATTAACATTTCACACATCACACAAAAGTTTGAAATGCTTGCAAGTGCTAATTACACTGGATGCAAGAAAATGTTTCTTGAGTGAATGAATGAATGAGTGAGTGAGATTTTATAGATAATTGATACAGGAGGATCCATGAGTGCATAGACTGGAGGAAAATTTAATGGATACCTAACATGTCTAAGACAACTGGGTAAGAAAGACTTGAGAGATGTTAAAACTAAAGAGAAGGCCAGTTTTCATAAGGAGAGACATTTAGAATTGTCTTCTAAACCAATGAAGTAGAGAAGATGATAGAAGGGTCTGCATGACTGTGTGTAATATTTAATTAGATGGACTCATCATTTTATTAACCCAGCTTGTCCCATCAGAGAGCATGTTCTGAGAGCTCTACCTGCCCCCTTACCAGATTCCCAAAACAGAGGCTTAGAGGGCCTTACTTGAGCTTCTTTTTCTCTGGGCCCTTTCCCTACTAAGTGATGGAGCTTCAAATTATGTTCAAGGAAGAGCAGGGAGGTGGCGTCAGGCATACTTTCTATGTAAGAGCACAGTAGAATTCCCTTCTTCTAGATACCCTTAAACTCTAGGTGAGAGGGAAAGTGAGTATATTTGCAATTTCTGGGTCTTGAAAAGTTTATTTCTCCCAGGTGACCATTAAAGTAATTGTCTCATTCTTACTCTAATCTCTGAGCAATTTGTTTCCTATGCATGAAAGGGCCAACAGATAACAACATCTTTTCTGGTAATTTAGTACCTTGGGAGGGCCTTTAATGGTCTATTCATTTATTCCTTCCTTTGGGGCCCCTTCCATCCTGTGGTTTTGTTCCTTGGCTCTGACCTTCACCATTTATTGATCTTTCCAAGGAAAATTTACTCAACATTAGAGATGGAGTTTCTTTGTCTATCAAATAAATTTAAGTATACTGTTGGTTTTGTTATCTTGGATCATGACTATATTTTATTACTTGATACAAAGCTTAATGTTGTTATCACTGTCCTTTTGTACACCCTTAGAAATCCACCACTTTTTCTGTGACCTTAATCAGATGATCCAACCTGCCTGTTCTGACACATTCATCAACAATGTAGTGATTTACTTTGCAGCTGGCTTTCTGCCTGGTTGATACCTCACTGGGATTCTTTACTATTCCTGTAAGATTATGGCCTCCATATTTGTAATCTCATCAGCTTGGAGGAATTTTGAAACATTTTCAAATTGTGTATCTTACCTTTCACTTGTCTCCTTATTTTTGTGTATGAGTAAAGGAGCATACATAAGTTTTCTGCTATGCACATGCAAGTGCACCAGTCCTGGTGATGTACCCATGGCCACAATCATGCTGAATCTCATCATCTACAGTCTGAGGAATGAAAACATAAAGGGTCTCTGAGGAGATTATTTTTAGGTATGCCATACAAGGGTTATTTTTCTTGGGGCAGAAATAGTTGCCTATGATTGCAGGGATCACACCCTCAAATCCTGAAACTGTGATTCTATGAATATTCCATGAAACCAAATCCTACCTTATCAGATATGAACTTAATTAGGGTGAAATATTCCATTCAATCATAAACTGTATTGCTGAACTAAAGAATTGTTTCGGATGATTTATATCTATGCATTAAATAAGAAATTTTGGTGGCCATGATTCCAGGGATTTATGCAATGGGTGCAGGACTGGATCGCATGTTCTATACTATTTTCCTGGTAAATAAATAAGATAAAGAATCTTTCTTCATCTGTTCCTGTACACAAAGCTCTACTCCTTTCCCACATTTTTTCATACACTGTAAAGACCATGTTGGTGAACAATTTATTAACTCTATTGAGCATTTTTGGCATTTATTTTCAAAACCATAATCAATACTCATTATCAAAGGATGACTTATGAAGAGACTGAGATCCAGTGCAATAAGGCCTCTTAGAATAGCAGGTTCAGAGTAAGATCACAAAGTATTCCTGCATAAACTTGCATGTCCTTCCAACATCTCTTACTTACCAGGATAGGACTCTCAAAGGTAGTAATATTTTATTGTTTGTTATCCAAAGTGTTCTTGCATAACAGAATGACCTTGAATGAAGTCCTCCAATATCTGAAAGAAGGCTCAAAGTAAGAAACATTCGAATTTTCTTAATGTCCTCATTCTGCTCACAATAATTATTATATCGGTTAGCTAGTGCTGTATATAAAGCAATCCCCTAAAAGTGTTTAACATACTGCTTTTAATATTGTAGCTGAGTTTATGTTGTTGAGTTGTGTTGAACTTGGCTGAGCTCTTCCAGTGTCTGTAGTCAGCTGGTAAATCTCTGCTTGTTATACCTGGGCTGTCATACACTTTTAGGCTTTTCTGGACACAGGCTAGTGCAGGGTGACCCTGGCGAGACAACTGATATTTGTTCCACGTGTTTTACTCTCTTTTATGTACTCTAAGGGGTTTGTGATTGATTTCGGGAGTTGGTGGATGGGGTGCTCCACTGGGCAGGTTTTTTTTTTTTTAAGTTTACTTTTAGAAAGTTTTAGATTACGGAAATGTCATACTTTAAGTGTAAGGGATTCCCATACACCTTACTCCTCCCTCACCAACACATTGCCCCATTAACAATATCTTTCATTAGTGTGGTATATTTGTTACAGTTCATGAACACAAATTGAAGCAGTGCTACTAACCATGGTCTATAGTTTATATTTTGGTTTACATTTTTCCCTGCACAATTTTATAGGTGTTGACAAAACGTATAATGACCTGCATTGCAATATCACACAGTACAATTCCAATTTCCCAAACATGTGTTTTGAGGGGCAAAATGACAGGTGGTAAGTTTTTTACAAGCATGACTTTCCTAATTGATTTGGCAAAGCCATCAATCAAAGGAGTATAGTGTCCTTGGTTTCCATATTTTTTTTATATCTAATGATTACAGTTATCCTTTTTATTGAAGACAAGAAGAGTAAATTTCTGGAGGTAAAGTCAAGGGCTGTATCTTCACACCACATTAGAGCTTTGGAGACCTAAGGGACCTAGATCAGATGGGCATCTTAGTTTTAAACTTTGGAACTTAAAGTCAATGGATGGGATATATTGCTAGGAAGTTACATCCGTGTAAAGCAGGGCAGTTCATGGAGGAGAAATCATAGAAATGGGATTCCCTTGACCCAGAACCTGGGCTATTGGGAACAGAGAATCAGTCAGAAAAATTTCCTGTCTGTCCAGACCAGTGTTGCACATGGAAATGATGCTTCATGGGTAGAAATAACAATGACATGTGCTAATGAGTGACTATGAGAAAGCTGTAAATATCTCCTATGTTGCTTTCCCACATTCTGTGTAACCCTGGACTGAAAGTGACATGCTGGTTTTCCTGGAGCCCCAAATCATTCTGGGGGGCTGATGCTTGACTCCTTGTTGCTGTTTTGTTGTTGTTGTTTTCTGATATTTTTAATGGGAACTTTATTAGAGGTAAAAGCTTAAAGTTCTGAGGTTGTGATATGTCCAAATCAAGGCATCATCAGAGATGGCTTCTCACCAAATATTCAGATGCTAGCAGATCCTAGATTCCTGCCACATGGTGAGGCAAATTGGCTGGTCTGGTGGTCCCTCTTTACTTTCTCCTGGAGCTCAGCTGTGGAAAATCAGGCATTTCTACCTAGGCCTCATCTGCTTGAGTCTCTTGGGGCATCTCTGAATTTCTGCAGCTGTAGTCAAACCTGGAGTCCTCTTTCCCACAGGGTCAGGTCAAAATGGTAGAACTAACTTTTCCATGTGTATCTTACTTTCTGTGTGTTCTCAGTTTATATAAGACCCAGCAAGAGGTTGGAGACCTAACCTGGGTCATGCCTCACTGATGTCATCCTGTCAAATCCAAAAAGCAATCCACTCAAGTGTTCTAATCCAAGGTCACTTAACTGAATTTAATGCAGTCATAGGGCACCACACCCATAGAAATGGATTAGTTCAAAAACAATCTTTTCTGGGGTTCATAAGATTCAAACTGTCCCAGTGATATATGGACTATAGTTAGTAGTAGTATTTTGATGCTCTTTCAATTTTAACAAATATTCCACAATAATGCAAGGTGTTGATGGTGGGGTAGGGTATGGGAATCTTGTATTTTATGCATGATTACTTTTTAAACTCACATGTTCTCTAATAAAAAAAAATCACATGAAAAGATGTGCAATATCATTAGCTATTAGAGAAATGTAATCAAAATCACAGCAAGATTCCATTTCACACCCACTGGAATAGCTTTTATTAAAAAAATAAAACAAGAAAATAACAAGTGTTAGGATGTGGAGAAATAGGAAAACTAACTTATTGCTAGTGAGAATGTTAATTGGAAAAGTCATTGCAGAAGACAGTTTGACAGTTCTTCAGAAAGCTAAGCATAGAATTGCCATATGACCCATAAATCCCACTACTGATAAATACCCCAAAGAACTGAAAGTAGAGACTTGAACACATATTTGAACACTGGAGGTTAGAGAGATATTATTCACAATTGCCAAGAGATGGAAGCAACTCAAGTGTCCATCAACGAATGAATAAACAAAATTGTTGTATATACATATAATGGAGTATTATTCATCATTGAAAAGGAATGAAGTTCTGATTCATGCAACACCATGAACGAACCTTGAAGACATCTTGTTGCAGGAAATAAGTGATACTCTAAAGGACAAATATTGTGTAATGTAACTGATGTGAAAATAATTAGAATAAGCAAACTCATAAAACAAGAATCTAGAATATATGTTACTGGGACTTTGTTGGTCTCAGGGAAAAAGCAATTAATTCTTAAAATTTACAGAATTTCTATTTGTGTTGATTATAAAGTTTTGGTGATGGATGGTGGTGATGGTAGAACAAGATTGTAATTGCAATTATCAGCTCTGAATAATATATCTGAATGTGGTTAAAAAGGGAAATTTTGAGTACTATATATACATATATATTAGTAGGATATAAATAAAGGAAAAACAGGACTGAACAACACAGTGAAAACTGGTTGAAATGATGGACTATATTTAATAGTATAATTGTAAAAAAAATTTTCATGCATCATGGCAAATATACCACACTAATTAATGTAAGGTTAACTCTTATGCAATATATATTAGTAGGCTAAGTTTCAATTTCACAAAAACAAGGTTCATAAGTATAAACATCAATGTCAAAGGTCTGGAGTATTGGTCTGTCCTCCTTAGGTAAGCACTGCCCATGTGTTCTAGAGATTCTTGCCACTCTTTTAGAAAATATAAGAAGACTCTCCAGGATGGGAATGCAATATGCCATTAATTATTGTGTGGGTCTCCACCCACCCAGACAATACCTCATGAACACATGAACACATTCATATTCCACAGAGGCGTATCCCAGGTGTACCCCTCCTCTCACATTCCCCCTCCACCGATATCCTACAGTAGCAGTTATCCTCCCCTGTCACAGTTGCAAACCTTCTGCAATCCAAATCCTCCCCCAAACAAAGCCAACAACAATGATAATAAAAAAATAAAAAATGAAAGAATAATTTTGGCATTGTAATTTTCATAAATGTAAGATCTGTTGTAATATATATATTGACAATTTTTTACGTATGTTCTCCCAGTGTCTTAAATTTTTTCACTTTATTATCCAAAAAGTTTGGGTTATAGAAAAGTCACATAGGAAATACAGGGGATTCCCATATACCCCACTCACTGTGCACCAAAATCTTTCCTTAAAAGTAACATCCTACATGAGTATTGTACATTTGTTATAATTGAGCAATTATCAAAGCACCTAATACAGATGTGATAACAGGAATGCTTTTTGAAAAACAGTATTTCAATGATGAAATTCCTGAGTTTGTTTTGGGGTTTTCAAATGGTTCTCTCAGCTGATAAGATTAATCAGGAATCATGACTCTATTTCCAGTGATCAAGAAAACACTGATAGCCTACACTCTGAATTTCCAATAGAGATTCACAAAATAACACCATTGGATACTGCTACTTAAATGCTCATGACAGGCAATCCTCTGGGAGACAGTGGATTTGATATTTTAACTGTTTTATGAAGTTAAAAATATATTAAGATAAAATTATAAAGGCTTATTTTTCCTAGATAAAATTGTTAAAGATTGAGCTCTCTGCTTCAAATTTGCATCTCAAGCACCACCTGAAGGACATAAAATTTGTGATGTCTGCCCTGAAGGAAACCCTTAGTTTCTGTAGCTGTAGGCTTGAGATTTCTGAAAATCAGCTGCTGAGTCTCATTGTGTGAGTGGCTGAATTACAATGCAAATTGAGTTACCAATATACAGGGTGTCTGCTGCTTAAAAGAGGGCATTCTTTGGGAAGAAATGGAATCCTGAAAATTGGAATGGGGTCTTATGTGTGACAGTGGCAGTGTTCTTTGCCAAATAAACATGTAATGGTCTGCTCTGAAGAATCAGCCACCTGACCTCCAGTCTGTCCCAAGGCATCAGCCTTCTCACTCCCAGCTGAAGAGATTCACCCTGTTTCACCAGATGTAACTGAATGGAATACCCCGAGTAGTTGGCTTTCAAGACACAACTAATTCCCTTCATGACCCATCACCATCACCCCTCTTTTATTCCAGACATATAACCACATTGGAGTACCAACAGACCCCAAAATTTGAGGTACCAAGTGTGACCCACAGGTAGGTGTACTGCACTCCAAAAGAACTGCTTGAAATTTCCAAGTTACAGACAGAATTCAAGGTAATATGCATGAGAACAGATATGAAGAGTGTGGGATAATGGTGGAAGGGACAAAAGGATGGATCAGGCTGAATTTATTGATAAGGGTGCTCTAAAGCAGTGATTCTAGACTCAATAATGTAACTGGAGGGGTTAGAAAGGCTGTATCAGTTTGTTCAGTGGTTGGCTGAACTATGTACTAAACAGTGGCCTACAATGAGTATAAAATGCCAGAACTGCCCTGGTATAATGTAGATGAGGAGATCAAAAGTCTTATAGACTTTGGAATGTTGAAGTGGATTTGTCATGCAAGATCTGCTCACCCACTCAAAGAAAGTCCAGAAGACACATCTTTCACCACAAATGAGGAATACATTTTGAAAGAAGCTACATCATCATTATACCTGAAGGTCCCTGTGACCATTTTTTTTTCTGTATATCAGATATTTGTGTCAGAACTGCTGTCACTGAGCTTAGATCGTTAAACACAATGGGGATGATCAGATTCTGGGTTGGCAGAGCCAAGGGCAGCACTTAATTGCCAAAGACAAGGAAGATGTGGCTGCCCTAATAGACAGCACAGTCAAAGCTGTTATCAGAATACTCTGACTCAGAGAGAGCTGTTTTACCATAAGCACGGCTGTTTCCAAAAGAAGGACTGCACAATCTGTCTCACAAAGGAGAAATATGTATCTCAGTGAGAAGGTGATTTTTTGGAAGTGCACAAGCAAGGAACTGGGGCAATCTTCCCCAAAACCAGTTCTAATTAATGGGAGCTTGGGTTTTATAGTCAAAGAAAAAGGAGTAGGGGTCCAGGATCAAGTGATGACCACATGATATATTCCTGCCCTGTCAGTGATGATGATGATGATGCATTATTTTTAAAGGATGTCATGAGGAGGATGTGGGCAAATTCCTTAATCCTGTTATCTCAAGCATGCTTGTTATCCCTGTTAATGGCCTGAAGAAAGTTACAAATTTATTGGGCTATAAGATGCTCCTGGCACCATTCTGTGGTTTTGCTCTGAGATGTTATCTTATTCTTGATATTTCTGGAATTAGCACTGGGAAGGTATGTAGATTGTCCATCTAGGAACTAAGAACAAAGACTAAGTTACAGTTAATAGGAAACCAGTTCACCTCAATCTGGATAAGGTATTGGAATTTTTCAGAACTGCTTAAGGAAAGAAAATTTTAATAAGCACATTTTCCAGCTATCACATATGGTGTTGGCTAGTTGACCTTCGGGTACATAGAAGTGAAATGGATGGGCAGTCTACCAGATTCTTAACATGATATTTACAAGCAGAAAATTTCAGGGCAAGTGATTAAAAGCCTAACTTGAACCACAAAAACAAATTCATGACCTTTAAATCACTTCCCAGACCTGAGACAGCTTACAGGCCCAGAACATCATGAATGGAGGCAAGATCAGGACACATGGGCAAATGTCCTCCTATTCTGACAAAAATTTATATTGTTAATCTTCCTCCCACCAATCCTTAAATAGACCAAGAGCCTTTAACCTGGGTGATTGTGCATTAGAGAAAAGGAAATGATCAGACATTTCAGGGATTACCAGAATTGGCCCTGATCTGACATGAATTCCATGAGACAGAAAACATCCTTGTGGTCCCCCAGTAAATGTAGGGCCTTATGGAGGTCAGTGATGAATGGATTTTTAGCTCAGGTCTGTCTTTACAGTGATTCCAGTAGGTTACAATCTCATTCTGTGGTTATTTCATCAGTTCCAGAATATATAATTGAAATAGACATGCTCAGTAATGGACAGAAACCCCACATTGCTTCCCTGACCTGTGGAATTAGGGTTATTATGGAAGTGAAGGCAAAGTGGAAGCTATTAGAACTGCCTCTAACCAGCAAAATAGTGAAACAAAAGCAACATTGGATTCCTGGAGGGATTTTAGAGATTTGTGTGACCATCAAGGAGTTAAAGGATGCAGAGGTGGTGATTCCTATCACATCGCCTTCACATCTCTTATTGGGCTGTGCAGAAAACAGATGGTTCTTGGAGGATTAAAGTGAATTATTGTGAACTTAACCAGGTGCTGACTCCAATTGCAACTGCTGTTCCATAAGTGGTAGCATTGCTTTAGCAAATCAACACATCCAATGGAAGCTAGAGTGGTAGTCTGAGTTATGTACCTCAGAAAAATATGTTCTTAATCTTAATCCATTCAGGTGAGTGTGAATCCACTGTAAATAGGAAGTTGAAGATGTTATTTTTGAGTTAAGTTGTAGCCAACTGAATCAGGATTGGTCTTAATCCTCTTACTGGAGGCCATATAGAGAAGGGCACTGAAAGAAAGCCACAGAAAAAAAGCTGGAAGAAAAAGGAACAAAGAAAAGAAAGGAGATAACATCATCAGTTGTACTCACATTTGAGAGACAAGCTTAGGACCAAAGGATCACTAGCATCCAGCCCCAGAACTCCACAGTCTTCAAGGAAAAAATGCCCTTGCTGACACGTTAATTTTGGGCTTCTCCTAACTTCAAAAATGTGAGCCAAAAAATTCCCATTTTTAAAGTCAACCCATTGTACAGTATTTGTTGTAGAAGTTGGGAAGCAAACATCCATGGTTTGTAGTTATTGACTGACCAGGCAAATTCTTTTTTTTTTTTTTTTTTTTGATACCTGTTAGTAAAGATAACCAGAAACAGTTTGCTTTCAGCTGGCAAGGCCAGAAAGAAATATGCTTTCACTGTCTTAAATCAGGTGTATATCAATACTCTAGGGTTATTTCATAAACCTGTCAGAGGGTGGCAGGAAAAATCAGCAAAAACTCAGGTACCTTCCAAGTCTTTGAAATCTAGGCCTCCAGAAGTGCAGGTTATTTCTAGAACTCCCCTCTAAGGTGAATAGTAAGCTATTGCATCTGGGTCCTCCTACAACTAAAAATGAGGCACAACACCTGTTTGTCCTCTTTGGATTTTGGAGGCAACATATTCCTCATTTAGGTGTGGTATTCCAGCCCATTTACCAAGTGACCTGAAAGCTGTTCATTTTGACAGATGACTTGGACAAGAGGAAGCCCTTCAACAGTTCAGGCTTCTGTGCAAGCTGCTCTGCCACTTGGGCCTTATGATCCAGCAGATCCAATGGTGCTGGAAGTTTCAGTGGCAAATAGAAAAACTGTTTGGACATTTTGGAACAAACCTAAGGGAGAATCACAATGCAGACCCTTAGGAATTTGGAGCAAAGCCCTGCCATCATCTGTAGGTAAGGTCTCTCTTTTTGAAAAACATCTTTTGTCCTGTTTCTGGGTCTTAGTAGAGTCCAATTGCTTGCTTAACCATGAACCAACAAATTATCATGAAAACTGAGCTGCCTGTAATAAGCTGTTTTATTTTCTGATCCACTAAGCCATGAAGTTGGATATGTATAACAGCTCTATATCATCAAATAGACCTGGCATATAAGAGATCTGACTCATGCTGGCCATGAAGGCACAGGTAAGTTGTAGGAGGAGGTTACCTAAATGCCCATGTCTCCCACTCCTGCCTCATTGCCTTCTGTTTCCCAGGCAGCAGCAATGGCCTCAGGGGGGAGGTTCCAATGATGATTTGACTGAGGAAGGAAAATTTGGGCATTGTTATGAAATGTTTCTGCATCATATATATGTACCATCTATAAGCAGACAGCTGCAGCAATACAGCTCCTTTCTAGGCTGTCTCTGACAGACAATGGTAGAGTAAATCCTTCCACTGGGCAGAATTTTGATGAGTTCACCTGCTTATTCATTTGTCTGGAAAGAAAAATAGCCAGAAATGCGTTTGTATAGTGATTCATAGACTGGGCCCATGATTTGGCTCGATGATCAGGGATTTGGAAGGAACATGAATGGATAACTGTTGACAAGATGTCTGGGGAAGAGGTACATAAATTTGCATTTCTGAATGGGCAAAAACAGAAAGTTATTTGTTTCCCATGTGAATGCTCACCAGAGGATGACTTTAGCATTTTGCCTAGTGGTCTTACATAAAAAGTAGCCATGGCAGTAGAGGTAGAGGTGATGCATGGGCTCACAAACCTGGACTTCCCCTCACCAAAGCTGATCTGGCTACAGCAACTGCTGAGTGTCCAATGTGTCAGCAGCAGAGATCAACACGCAGTCCCAAATATAGCACCTTACCCTGATGAGATCTGCCTGTTACCTGGTGGTGGGTTATTTACACTTGACTACTTTGATAATGGAAGATAATGTGGTTTTTTTCTTAAAGGGATAGAGTTGTACCTCTACTGCCATGGCTACTTTTTATATAAGACCGTTAGGCAAAATCAGGAGTGGCTGGGGAAAGAGGCCACTGGCAATCACAGAATCAGTCATCTTATTCATTTGATTATTAAAATCCTCCTTTGCTAAAGTCATGTCCCTATGGAAATGGATTTATATATATTGAGGTGCAGGCCTGTGTTGTATGTTTGCACTATTATATTTGATGACACATGTAACTTTTTCCATTTCTGTAAGCAAAATATCTGTGTGGTGGGGAAATCAAGAGAAAGCACTATAAAGAAAATGGCTCTTTGTAACTAGTCTGTGCACCCTTTTGAGTTTCCCTGCCCCGGTTATGATCAGTTGACCATGGGCAATTCTAAAGATTTAGAATAAGCTGAAGAAAACATTAAAAAAGAGCCATAACACAAGGCAAAACAACAATAAAACCCTAAGCAAGAGAGATAAACTAACCAACAGAATAAGCTCATCAAGATAAATATATACCTAGACATCAACAAAAAATTACAAATCATACTAAGAAACAGAAAAGTATACCCCAGTCATAGGAACAAACTAAAAAGCCAAAGGAGATGCAGAATTTGAGACAACTAATCAAAGATGTCCACACCAATCTCCTGAATCAATTCCAGGGAAAGAAGAAAGAGAAAAAGGATATTTGTAAGACACTGGGTGAGTATAGAGTAAAAAGTGTAAACATACATAGAAAAATGACAGAACTCATGGTAGTTGAAAGCACAATAGAAGAAATTAAACATACAATAAAAGCACACAAGAAAAGGGAAATGGCTGAAAATTTCCCAAATCTTATGAAGGACGTGGATGTACATGTCCAAGAAGCACAGCATACTCCACACATAATAAATACTAACAGAACTACTCAGAGACACATTCTAATCAGATTGTCAAATGTCAAAGAAAAGAGAATCCTGAAAGCAGCAAGAAAGAAGTGATCCATCATATACAAGGAATCCTTTATAAGATTAAGTGCTGATTTTCTCATCTGAAACCAAAAAGGCAAGAAGGCAACCATATGAAATATTAAGATACTGAAAGAGAAAAACAGATAGTTAGGAATTCTATATCCAGCAAAATATCCTTCAAGAATGATGCAGTCATTGGATCTAAGTCCCTGTCAATCAGAAAAAAAGTGGGCATCACCATCCCAAAATATTCAAGATGGAGGAATGAACTAACATAACGGGGGAATGTACTATGGACTAATGTAGACTTATTATTATTCCAACAATGGAAGAACTTGTATCATTGATATAAAGCAGTGGCCACCAGAGGTTCTGAGCGGAGGGAGAGGGGAGAATAGGCATTTTGGGGACATTGGAATTGTCTTGCATGGCATAAAGATATGTTGTCTGGATAAAATGTGCATGTGTCTTTGTGGTTGTCACATAAGACAATTTTGACATGTCATTTTCCATGGTTTGGTTATTAATCATAACATTATATCTGAGTTTCTTCAATATGACTGGTTACCTATAACCATGGCTGACAAATTTTCAACACAAGTGGCTCAGTCAAAATCACTAATAATCATGCAGCATAGGTTGAATGTGTTATGTATTTTAGGTGTGTTTTATTTTGTAGGTTATATTTATCACTGTGCATTTTTAATTTTTTGTAATAGTTACATTGATTATAACTGTGCAGAGTAAAATTTTCACTATCTATAACTTGTGCGGACCCTGTGATTTATCATCACAAAATGGCACCCTTATACTACAAAAGATCAAAAACACTGCTCTGGAGATCTCCTGTTTGTTACCTCTTTTATGTGTCAGATAGGTGGTCAAATATGTCACACAATAGTTTGTACACAGCAGGACTGTGAACAGGTGTGATTTAACATCAGGTCTTATAACTACCATAATTTTGAAGTATGGATGAATATAAGCAATTTTTTGAGATATGCAACAATTGTAATGTCATATGAAATTAACAAAACTGTAATTTATTGCATACATTAAGTGAAAGAAAAGCTAGATTTCAGTTAGAGGTCAGAGAAAATAAAGATAAGCTGATTTGCTCACTTCAAACTCATGGACCCCTGAAATCTTTCCAAGGACCCTGTGGTGGTCCATGGACTCCTAGTTAGGAAACTTTTGTATAGATGAAATCTCTGCGAATAAGCTGAAATGAAAGAAATGCAAAGGGATAAAAGTGAGCACATAAATGTTGTACTTAAGTCAATGAAAACTTGCATGTAAAAACATTATGAAGAAAATGTTTTTCATAATTCATGGTAGTTGAAAAACTAGAAAATATTTAGTACATACTTGATACTACAAAATGTAATAATGCAGATGTAAAAGCATTGTTATAAATAAGAATAAAGCAGGCCAAGAAGTTAAATGCTCAAATTGTGAAACATTGATTCAGATTGCAAAAACACAATTAACTTTATAAATGTGAAAATATGCTCAATGCCACTAATATTACATAAAAGTGAAATAAAAATATTCAGGAAACCTAATTTTCCAATAAGTAATTTGACAAATAAATTACAAATGCTCAGAGGTGGAGAGGATATGTTAAAATATGAAAACTGCATTACAAATGGAAGGTGACTTGTGCAATAAGGGTTTTTGCTGAGTTTTTAAAAAATGTTTTGAGGCTGCATCCATCAAATCCTTGAGGAGCATCTGTCCAGAAGAGTTTCATTCACAACCTCTCCTGAATCCTTTGCGGTTTAACTATTATTATTATCATGTTCCACTGGCATGAATACAATGTGATGCCTAAGGGAATGTCCTTACTTTGAATAGGCTTTGTTTGAACCCTGCTTCTGCCTCTTCACTATCTCTGAGACTTTGAACTAGTTACCTAATTTCTGTAATATTTCCTTCCTCATTTGTCATAATGGAAAAATTATACTAGTCACATCAAAGACTCACAAAAATTTAATGAGACAATAAGTATAAAGAGCTTAATCACTGTTTTAATAAGTTGTGTTATAATTTTTATTGCATGATTTTGTAGCTCTTTTCAGGCTAAAAGTCTTTCTTTAATTCAATAAATTTGTATTTTTCATGCCCAGACTATTTAAATATCCACTTATCTACTTGTCCCTCCACTCAACAAATATTATCTCAGCGTGAACTCCATCCCAATATCAGTAACCAATGTGGATGATATATACTCTTGAAATGGGGAAATACATATTGGGATGAGTAGGAAAATTATCCAAAGTAGATGTTACTGAAGGAAAGGGACCCAGATGAACAGGGGGAAATCTTTGAGTTGATTTCATTCTCATAACTTCAGAATGCATCTTTGTAAATGACTTCCCAGTGCAACATTTACAAACCTGGCACAAATCTCATCAACCCAGAGAATAAGTAAAAAATGGGATGAATGAAATTCATTTATATATATATGAATGTGGTTAAAAGGGAAATTTTAGGTCGTACATATGTTAGAAAAAAAACCCATAGAACTATACAACACAAGCATGGAGCCCTAATGTAAACCATGGACTCTCGCTAATAGTGTTACTATAACTTCTTAATTTTAAAAAATATTTCACACTAATGCATTGTGTTAGTGATTTGTTTGGGATGTGAAATCATTGTTTTATGCAGGATTTTTCTGTAAATCTACAACTTCCCTAATAAAAATAGACTGAAAAGAAAACCTACATAATGGGACAAAATGTTTGGAAACCATAAAGCTGAGAGGTGTTAAATATACAGAATATATTAAGAGCTTTTATAACTCAACAACAGAACACAAACCAAATTTTAAAAAGGGCAAAGGACTTGAATAGATATTTGTCTAAAAAGATATACAAATGCCCAATAAGCACATTAAAAGATGCTCAACATCATTTTTCATTAGGGATGAAGTACTTATAAATTCTCAAATATTGAGGAATTTTGTACACATTATGCTAACTGAAAAAAGCCAGGCATAAATATCAACTATTTTACAATTCCATTTATATGAAATATCCAGAATAGATGTATCCACTGAGACAGAATTCAGATTGGTGTTTGCCAGGGGTTGGGGGAGAGTAAGGAAGAGGGATCAAATATTTAATGAATCTTGGGTTTCTTTTAGGATGAGGAAAATATTTTGGAACAAGACAGAGGTGGTGGTTGCACCATATTGTGAATGTATTAAGTGCCACTGAATTTTTTTCTTCAAATGATTAATTTTATCCTCTGTGAATTTCACCTCAATAAAATTGCAGGAGTAAAAAAAGGAATGAAGTTCTTTATCAACCACTGAAGTCACAGTTATACACTCCTTAGATTATTTTCTAGCCCTGGATAATAGGATAAATATAAGAATGTTCCTATTTTACAAAGTGTTAAGAATATTGTGATACATTGAAAAATTACAACTAATGTAACTTATCAATGATAGTTTACAGTAATATTGTAACTTTTCTGCAACAATGACAAAGAAGATACTATATAAATTCTAAGTTTCAACATTAGGGGGCTCTAAGGGAGTGTGGGATATTTCCTTTTGGAGTTATGAAAGTGTACTGAAATTGACTGAGGTGATAAGAGCATAATTTTGGGGTGGAAATGAGAGTCACTGAGTGTACACTTTAAGTGGAATGTACAAGGCAGAGTACTATATTACACAGAGAATCCAGTGGTGGAAGATGGACTGTGGTTAACAGAAAAAACATGACAACATTCTCTCATGAACTGTAACAGATATATAAAACCAATCCGCTAATTATATTTTATTTTTATTTTAGTTTTTTTTCTTCTTCTGAGTTTCCTTGTATTTATCTCTTGCATTTAAGCTTATCATTATTATTTCATTTTCCTATTAATTGTATTTGGTTATTATATGGGCTTCATGTTCAAGGAAGGTTTAGATCACAGAAGGGTTACAATGGGGGCT
>JAQZBX010045036.1:0-21203 GCA_029593785.1 Cabassous unicinctus
GAAGCGAACCCGGGGCCTCTCATATGGTAAATGGGTGCTCTATCCATTGCGCCACACCCGCTTCCTGCCGTGAGGTTGCTGCATCAGCCCACCGCACCGCTCAGGCCGGCGTGCCCTCACAAGGAGGCCTCGGGACGCGAACCCGGGCCTCCCATATGGTAAACGGGGGCTCTATCCACTGAGCCACACCCGCTTCCCCAGCTTAAGGATTCTAAAATGAACCTAAATACGTGGAAAATTTCTTGAATAATTTTGCTCTCTAGTCTCAGTTTGGCTACCTTGTGAAATGATTCTCTGCAGTAAATGGACTTTTCATTTATTTAGTCATTCAAACTTCCATTCAGAGCTGCAGAATTTCAGAAAACACAGGGTATGCAGGCTAGGAACACGTAAGAAAGTTGTACTAAGATGGTAATGAAACCCCGAATTCATCTTGACATGTTTCCATGGAAAATATTGTGTTTTGAGTGTTTATTGTTCAGTTTATTACTTCTCACTTGATTAAATGTTTTTTTTTTTTTTGTATTAAACCACGTATGTTGCAGCTTAACAATACAAAAAATCTATGAAAAACAAATCTCTATCTACACTTCTGGAAATTCACCTGGGTTCCAGAACCAAATCCTCACCTGCTTACTACACATTTCTACTTGCACCACCTCAAGCTCACCACGCCCAGATGGAGCGCTCCCTAAAACCAGCTGTGCTGGCTTGGAGCTCTGTACCCCAGAAAAGCTGTTCTTAATCTGAATCCATTCCTATGGGTGTGAGCCATTGTAAACAGGGCCTTTTGATGAGGTTACTTTGCTTAAACTGTGGCCAGCTGAATCAGGATTTTTTTTTTTTTTTTTCAGGAGATACCAGGATTGAACCCAGGGCCTCATACATGGGAAGCAGGTGCTCAGATCACTTAGCTATGCCCACTCCCCCAGGATGGGTCTCAATCCAATTACTGAAGGCCTTATAGAGAAGGCCACTGAGAGAAAACTCTGAGGGAGCAGCCAGAAGTGGGACGTCAACAGAACAAGGAAAAGAAGAGAGGAGAGGCTGGCATGTGCATTGCCATGTGACTGAAAAGCTAAGGACCATGGATGGCTGGCAGCCAGCTCCAGAACGCCAGTCGACTGCCTGAGAGAGAGCATTGCCTTCCTGATGCCTCAAGTTTGGACTTCTCCTATACTCAAAACCATGAGCCAATAAACTCCCATTGTTTAATCCAACCCATTGCATGGCATTTGTTTTAGCAGCCAGGAAACTAAAACGCCAACCTTCCTGCTCCATCCAATTAATTAAAGCATCATCCCTTCAATGAGACCACATACAGGGTGGCTTTTGACCACTCCCTCCCCTTCGTCTTTTATTTCTTCAATAGGTCAAAAGGTCTCCTGTATCTAGAGAGAACCTCTGTTGTTTCTATGTACCCAGAACCCCTTCCTCTGGGGAACTATCCCTCTCCTACAGGAGGTGGTGCAGTCAAGCACAGCAGCCCCCGATTCCTACTCAGAAACAATCATGTGACCCCAGTCCATCAATTCGTAGTGTCTCATCCTCTTGGGAAGGGGTGAGTTTGTGCTACCAGCAGGGCCAGAGTCCTTTTCTTGGGATTCATTATTAAATATTATAATAAATTCTCTCTCCCCTAAGATTGCTTATCTAGGACTATATGAATTTGTAACTACCTGCAACATCTTCCTAGCTATAAGGAGGATGCCTATTTAGAGTAGAAGAGAATGAGATAATTGTAACAAATACACCACACTAATGAAGGACCTTGTTAATGTGGGAAAGTATGGGAGGGGTAGGGAGTGGGGCATATGGGAATCCCCTATATTTTTCATGTGACATTTATGTAAAGTTTTTTTTTTTTTTTTTAAGTGTTTTTTAAAAAAACAAGAGAATGAGATCAACACAAAGAAGGCATCAGAGCCAATACGGAAAGGCAGTTTTGATGACATTGTTTTGCATCCCTAGAGCCAGCCATGCCTGAAGACTATCCCATCTCTGGACATTATACCAGTTAGCTGCATGGAATTTCAAACCCTGGCTCCATCACTTTCTGGTAAGGTGAACTTGGCAAGCTCTTTCAAAGGGAGATAATATTAGTACCCACCGCACAGAGTTGTGGAAGGCTTCGTATAGGCAGTGCTCAGTAAATGTTAGCAAATAATTCTTCTGTTGCTTAAGTTAGTGTGAATTGGGGTCCTGACACGTTAGAGAAAGCCCTGATGAAAGAATTTCAATGTTCTTTGAAATGTGACCAGAGTTCCCCTCTTTGCTCTTCCATTATCACCACGTCCAGGAGAGTCTTGAGCAGGTTTTAGCTGGCTCACCTGAACGCGTCTCCACTCTGCCATCCACCTGAATCATCAGTGCCAGAGCAACCTTCGCGAAACATCACTCGCATTGTGAACCATCCCTGCTCCAATTTCTGCTCAAACTCCTCGCCCTGGCTCCCCAAGCTTCCACCACCTTCATCGTTCAGTCTGAATCCCCTCTGTCCTAAGGCTCTGGTCAACCTGATAATCCCCCCTCTAGCCAGTTCACATCCCTCTGCCTTACCTTCAGTCCTCTCCACCACCTGCCACGTCTTTTTCCCTCCAGATAATCAGTCCCAAGCATTCTTCGGGCTCACTCAAATTCTGACTCCTTTGTGACTGCCTTCTCTGGCCATTGTGGCTTTCTCTGCTTTACCCTCTTTGATATTCATCAATTTCAGTTCTGGTCTACATGCTGCCCCACAGTACTCCTAGATGCACTTATGTAGTCGCAGGTGAGTCTAACTAGTCCAACTACAAAGTGTTTTTAAGTTACATCTTTTTTTTTTTACATGTCCCCAAACTCAGTGGTAAGCCCACAATGGGCATCAAAATAATAAGTTTTGGTAGAACCCAACTATAATACTACCCATCACTATTTTTTAAAGCTTTAAGAGAATTTTTCAAAAAACTCAGGATAACTAACTGTGATTGCCTAATCTTGATGCAAAACCTTGATTCTGAGAGGCATATAATTAAATGACAAAATCAGGCCATTTTGAGATAGTTCCAGGTCTTTATTACAAATGCACATATGCATTATAATATTTCCAATGGGAGCAGGTCTTCAACTTGTTTCTTATTTTCACAGAATGGCAAATACCTTTTGAAATTGTCTAAGAATTTCACTCCCACCAAAAAAAGCCTCATTGCCTCCATTTTCTAACCAGATTCCTGAAAAAATAATTGGCTTTGTTTATTTTACAGGGTAATACATTAATTTTCTTTCAAGGTATAAAAAAAAGAGAGACTTCCAAAATATGAGTCTCCTTTGGTTTCAAAGATCTATAAAAATACATTAATTATGCTCGTTTGTCCTTTGACTTAATAATCCAGTTTACCAGCAACAAAGAATAACAATACAGTATGCAAATATATGCAAACCACACTAGTCCTGCAGCAATACTATGTCAACATCATCATGAACGCCTTGCAGAAGTAGTTCTCCCGGGTACGTAACAACCTTCCTTCGTTTTGCAGCTTTGAGAGTTCCTACTAGTGCTTCGAAGAGGTTGGCACATTTGTCATCTCGGAAGAGGACCCCAAATTTCACACTTAACTTTCCGTCAGCATCTAATTTGAGAAAACACAATGTTAGCAAAGACAAAGTCTGTTTCTTGTCCCCACATGTGGCCGATTTACAAACTCTTTAAAAAACATCCAACTATGGGTTAACCAACATTTCAACACAACACCTAAGATCATAAGTTCAGTGTAGCCTCTTCCCAGATCCAAAAAGTGATGGAATAAACACTATGGTTGTACCCCTCTTAGCCTGGATATCATCTGGAAAAAAGAGAACCAAGCAGCATTTACAGAAGGTTAATGTGTTACCGTACTACTGACACGGACAAATGTGTCTCTCTCTAAATTTCAATTTTTAATTGTTATGTTCACTGTTGAATCAATAAAAATAATAATAAAAGAGAAATCTGGGGTGAGGAGCCACGTCTATCTGAGAGTGCTCTGAACATGCTCAGAAACCAAAGGGTGGGGGGGCGTGGACTTAACAATACATATTCCTTCTGAGTCTGAATAACGTGGCACCTATGTCAAAAGCTGGCCTCCAAACTAGAGCACCTGGGGATCTAGTTAAATACAGATCTCTGGGCTCACCACCACAATAGCCAAAAGGTGGAAGCAACCCTAGTGTCCACCCACAGATGACGGGGAAACAAAACGCAGTCCATCCTTATGCAGTGGAAGGTTATTCAGCTGTAAAAAAGGAATGAAGTTCTGATACACATGACAACGCGGATGAACTTTGAAAGCATTTCGCTAAATGAAATAATCCAGACACAAAAGGACAAATATTGTATAATCCCACTTAAATGAAATACCTAGAATATTCAAATTCAGAGACAAAAAGTAGATCACAGTTACCAGGGGGTGTGGGAGGGGAAGTGGGGAGCTACTGCTTGATGGGTACAGAGTTTCTTTATGGAGTGAAAAATGTTTTGTTAATGGGTGGTGGTGATATCAAACAACATTGAGAATATAATTAGTACTACTAAGTACACATTTGAAAGCAGTTAAAATAGGAAATTTTGAGTTGTATGTACGTTATCACAATATTCTACATTCTAAAAACTTAAGGGAACAAAAAGTAGATGTGCTGTTAGAAAGCAATCATTTGTGGGGAGCGGATGTAGCTCAGTGGTTGAGCGCCTGCTTCCCATGTACGAGGTCCTGGGTTCAATCCCTGCTACCTCCTTTTAAAATAAAAAGCAGCCACTTGAAAACTTGACTGTCAGTGTGATGTGGGAAACCACCCTTTGTTGGTGGATCCCCATCTACTTCGTGCCCTGCTTCCCACGTCACTGTAAGCGCATTCCTCTCAAAGCTGTGCCAGGAGGCTCTTCCTGGGCTCAAGGTCCTGAGTTCCCTGGGCCCCGCTGGAATTCCCAGCACAACGTGCAGCAAAACATTCAGCAAGCACGAGGTCTTGGGCCACTTGCTCAATTGCAAAGAAATGGTGTTGGCACCCATGGAGAAAATAAGAGTAAAGCAGCAGCACAAAGCTGGACAAGATCAGATGCCAAATGAGACGCAAAGACAGGACGTCCTGCAGTCTGGAGGAGGGCAAGCCAGGGGGACCCCGGAGAGCTGAGGGACCCCCAAAGAGGAGGCGGTGCCAGCTGTGGGTGTTACAGGGCACCTTAGCGTGGGGTGTTTTCTCAGCCCTGTGGACCTCAGGGGACAGCTCAGCCACCTACTCGCTATGTGGCCTTGAGCAAGTACTTGCTTCCGCTCCCCAAGCCTCCGTTTCCTCATCCCTGAAACCCGCGGTGCTGTTGGGGGCATTGCTCTGGGCACACACAGGGCGCTCGCCAGCAACCACGGCTATCGGGGTGAGCGTGGTGGGGCCAGCTTGCGAGCCAGCTGGGAACACAGGCAGGTACGTGGGGGAGCACGAGGGTCAGCCCCCGGAGCAAAGCAGCTACCTGGTCATGAAAGGAAAACGGGGAGCCTGCCTCAGCAGCCAAGAGACTCCTGCAGGGATTGCAGATCCAAGCCGTGCCGTGGGGCGCTCTCACACAGGTCCTTCAAGCCCGCCCAGCTTGGGTCACCTGGTCCACAAAACCAGGAAAAAACAGCCCCGGGCACGGTTGTTGTAAAGATTATGGGGGACGCCTTTCACAGAGGGCTGGCGCTGAGGAAATTCCCAAATTACGTTAAATTGTGGGGTTTTTTTTTCATTAGAGAAGCGGTAAGTTTACAGAAACATCACGCAGAAAATAAAGTTCCCACATACCCTCGCCCATTAACACCTTGCATCAGGTGGTACACTTTACAAATGATGGAAGAATATTGTTATAATTGCACTATTAACTATAATCCATGGGTTACATCAGTGTTTACTGTTTGTACAGTCCTATGGTTTGTTTTTGTTTCAATTTTTACTACAGTAGCATAAATATATAACCGAAAATTTCCCCTTTTAGCCACATTCAAATTAAGTTAAATATTTTACAGGCCCCCAAGGCAGAAATCCAGAATTCTGCTCGCTCACCCTAGAGCTGATACAAAGTCCAGGTGACTGTGTCTTCCAGAATCTTCTGCAGCTCTAGCCTCTCCTCTCCACTGACAATTAAGTCCTTGGCTCAGCCCTAATTGTTTCTCACCTGGATGACTGTGAGACTCCTCACCAGCCCCCCAGCACACCCCCAACACTGGTGTGCAATGACCAACGTGGAATAAACTATAAGATGCAGACTTGGCTGGTGCTCTACCACTTAAATCTTCAGTGGCTCCCTATAGCCCTCAAAACAAGTGCAGTCCTTGCCTCACGGATGAGGCTTTCCAAGCTCCCTCTCTTGCCGGGTCTCCCACCATCTCACTCCAGGCACCTTTTGATCACGGCATAATGAACTGCTTGCTGTTGCCCAAGGTGACAATCCTGCTTTGGTAATTTTGTGCTTGTTGAGCCATCTTCGAGCACCATAGACTCCTTTCCCTAGCTAAATTCTTTTTCTTCAAGAATGGTCTCAAATGTCACCTCCCCTGAGAAGCCCTCCAGGATCTCTTCAGTTGTATAAAAAGCTCTTCTTATAAAATTGAGTATAACAAAGCACTCACCATCAATTACAGTAATTAATACCTAACATTTATTGAGCTTTTTTCCCTGGAACTGTTCAATGCATTTTATATTCACTAAAACCCAATCATCATTTCATCGAAGATGACACAACTGATTGCAAGAAGCACCATTATATTACATTCCAACTAAATTGACAATTTATAACACACCAAATATTGTAAGACGCATCCTTATTTCAGATATTTTAAAGTATGAAAAAAGTGTCTTCAAATCACTGAAACAGAGTATTGTTCTCATTACAAATAAGAGAACCAAGGCACAGAAAGGGTTGGTAATGTTCCCAAAGCCACACAGCAGTACACTGAGGAGCTGAGATTCACTTCGTTAGAGTCAGACTCCAGAGTCCATGCCTTTAAGCACTTCTAGTTTGTCTATTTTCTAGCTACTCAAAGAGGACTGAAAAGATTGAGATGGAATTTTGTTTATTTCCACATCTCCAGTCCTCAAGGAATATTTGTTGAAAGAACTTAAATCTTCAGATAATCTTTCTTCACATAATCTTTTTCAGTAGGTAAAAAATGAGAGACTTTAAAGAATTTGATTTTAAAAGAAACAGAGAAAACTAAATTCATCATTTCCAACTCGAGCTCATATATCCTATGAGATTAGTCAAAATTTCTCCAGATGCAACTGAAATAATTAACCATAACATGGCAGAGGATAACACATCTCCAACGCTTCCCACCTCAGTAAACTCCCAGGAAGTGGTAAGTCAAGGCAGCCTGGAGAGGCTGCAAAGCGCAAAACATTTTCTGCTAATTTTGAAGTGGAGGCTCAGTTTGCCCCAATAATAATGACACTGTTTTGGGGATGGAAAGGTTAGAATTTTAAAAGCAACTGAATCTGATCAATAGCTCTGGGCTGAAATGTATAAAGATCTAAAGGGGAAGGAAATCCTATACATCTTTGGAAACACACCTTCAACTGCTTTAATAATCCAGGCAACAGTACTTCTCCCAAGAGTAAGGTGAACTCACGGGCTCAGGAGAAACCCGGAACAGGGCAGTGTTACCGAGCAATGGGCTCGCTGCCTGATGCACACAGAAGCCAGTGCTGTGACACCGGGATTTTGAGAAAAGGAAATTTTATCACCAGGTAGACTGGCAAGGAGACAGGAGGCTCAAGCCTGTCTCCTGGGTCTGAGAATTAAGGGAGTTTCATGGGACAGAAAGAAAGGGAGGGGAGGGTGGTGGCAGGGATTCGGTTGGCATAGTCTGATTGTTTATAGAAGTGTCCGTATGATAGCAATATGCCCGCGGACCAGGTCTTCCTCAAGGGACCCCTCACAATTTATCTGCTTCCGATGTCTCCTCATCCTCGTAATCTTGGTTCCTAGCAGAGTGATTTCTGTTCCCCGTGTCCGAGGGGTCACCCAAGGGACAGGAATGTGTGCTTCTGCACGCGCTCTGGTTTATAACGCGTGGCCAAGATTGATGGCCTGTGAAACAAGCTCACAGAAGACTTTAGCTATGGGAGGGGAAGAGATCCTGATAAACGGGTTTTGCCTGAATCCTCAGTGTTAGTTGTGACAATGGGGTCTCCCAGCTATCCCCCAGCCCCACCCCAGTTTCAGTCCCCCCTTGAGTTTTTAACATTCCTCAGCCATGAGGGATTCGGGGCGACGACCGCTCTGGCTGCTTCGTGCTGACTGGGGGCGCTGTTCAGGCTCGAGCAGTGGGGCTGCTTGGCGTGGAGCTGGAGGTGCTCATGACGCTCTGGAGTTGAAACTGTCTGGGTGGGTGACTTGAGCGGAGAACCGAGCGGTCAGCTTGAAAAGGAGGAATATTCCAAGAAACAGAGTAAGGGGATCCATAGGCCGTGAAGGATGGGCCAGAGAGGGTCACCTAAGTTATCAGGGAACCAGGGCGAAAGGGCCAGTACAAGATGTGAGGTGATGCCAAGATGGTTAAGGAAGCCCCAAACTTTGGGACGAGGTGGCGAGCTCTCGGAGCTCAGTCACATCTTGAACAACTCGCCCAGATGTACTGATGTAGAGACAGCTTTCTTCTCCGAGAAAGACAAGGTGCCACCCTCGATGGCAAGAAGTGTCTAGAGCTCTTCGGTTGTAGAGGACCAATTCTGCTAGGGCTGTTACCTGTCTTTGTGGCCCAAGAAGGCCGGACTGAGTACGGCTGAACCCATTGTAGACCTGTAGCGAGATATTTTTAATGGCCGTTTCCAAGTCTAAATAGCCGTGACCGGGAAGGAATCGATGTAGGATGGCACAGCCAGTGCCCTGCTCTTCCCCAAGTGAGTGGAGGAAGGGCTGCGCTTCTGTCGTTTTGGAGGGAAAAGTTGGTAGGAGGTGAGAGACCCTAAATTGAGGACTAGCGATGAGTTACGTCTGTCGCGATAATGTCCGGCATCATGGAGACAAGCCCACAGGTCCCGTGCCAGGAGAAAGGGAGCGCGACATATATCTTGTCTCCGCATAGCCAGACGTATCCCGTGCCTTCTAAGGACAGCGAGAGAAGCATAAAAGCCTGGGAGAGCGGGTCTGAAGCATTCGTCCACATTGCTTTGCAAGGCGCTCGAGTGTTCTTCTGCTGGCACGTCAGTGAGTCAAAGAGTTGGGGTAACAGGCTGATGCCGGTGTAGTCATCGGGGCCGTCAACGCTCAGAGAGCCGGAAGAGCAGTCTCCAGGGAGGGAAAGGCTGTGGTACAGATTTCCACTAGCGACGTCTACCCAGTCGGAGGTACTGGGTAGCACCTTCTTGTGCTACCCACGTCCAGGAGTAAGACCCGGACGGGTAACTTGAATTCACGGCTCGTGGGAGGGTCCTCGGGTTTGGTGGTAGTAAGTGGAGTTGATGGTGGCGCAGGGCCAAAAAGGGACAAGTTCACCATTAAATTGAAAGGCTTGTCCACCCTTATCAGCCGTGCTGGGGTAGGGGTAATTCGAATATGCTAGAGGGGGTGACTAAAGACGGCCTTGGACTGATTGAATCCCCAGCTCCGGTACTGCAGGGTAAAGATGCAGTATTCTGTGGGGATGCACCCTAGTGGTACCTGATGGGTGGCTTCAGCCTCTGGCTCACGGGCAGGAGAGAAAGTGGAAGGCTCGTTTCTCCGTCGAGCAAATGATAAGTTACGAGCAGGATTATAGATGCAAAGTGAGAGATTTCGGTTAAGTCCTTTAACATTACCAACTGGGATTCCCCCAGTACTCGGCAGGTGACGGGGGTCCCAAATCATAGACGACTTCGTCCCACTCCCCAGTGCGTGGTCCTTCCCGTGAGTAAGAACTGCAGTCCTTCCACGTGCCACTGGGAAGCAGCCAGACTTGCAAAGGGGCAGGGGCAGCAGTAAGTGTGGGCTCAGGCTCCGAGCTGTTACTGCAGATACAGAACCAACACTGAGATCTGTTGGCTATTTCAGCTATTTTCTGAACGGATTCCTGGTAGGGATGCGGAGGCGGGTGACAAGAGATTAGAGGAGAAAGGCAGTGAAGGGGTTCATGGTGAGGGGGTCTGAAGAAGCAGTGGTCCTAATGACTAAAAGGAAAGCGGTCCAATCTGTCAGGTGGTTTACAGAGGCTCGTCAATACATAAAAACGATAACAAGACAGACAGACACAGTCAGGCTGAGACTCCAGGGTTCAAGCATTACTAATCTAGCGGGTTTTTCTTTTTAAAGGGTAGTTTCAGGTCAGTGATGGGTTCACACAAGCATTTTGCAGATAGAAAGTTTTCAGTATGACTCTGCGATCCAGTGTTCGAGGGGTTTGGTCTTGCTGATTCCCGTTGTCCGTGGAGACTTTCTCCAGCCTGGCTCCCCTGGATTGACCTGTGATCATCAAGGCGGTTAAAAGGCACCAGTTTCACTCGGGAATGGTGACTCCACAGTTTTACACCCCGTAACTTAACAGAAGAGTGAGTAGCCAGTGAAACTTGTTATGGTCCGTCCCACTGGGGCTGTAACGCATCCCCAAGGTGCAGCTTTTTCCAGGTTTTAAGGAGCACTCATCTCCAGGTTTACACAATGGAGGGGTACCTCTGTGGGGACATAAGGCGGCTGGAGGCACACTGTTGAATGGCAGTCAGAGAAGCACTTAGAAACTGCACACACTTGACAGTATCTAGCTCACTGGGTGCTGATTTACACCAACTTTCATATCTTTTTCATCTTTCTCTTGGAATTGTTCAGTAACAATGACTCAGGTTTGACGTACAAATAAAGCAATTAGAGACCAGAACAGTGATGGGCTTGGCAGAATAATGGCCCCCAAAGTTGTGCACAACCTAAGGGAACCAGGAAGCTTCCATGGCAGAGGGACTTGCCACACGTGATTAGATTAAGAACTTTGGTAAGGGGAGACTATTCTGGAATAGCCGAGTGGCCCACTGCAAGAAAAGGAGGTCAGAGTGACGGACGTGAGGGCCTCGACCCACTGTTGTTAGCTTTGAGGATGGAGGAAGGGGTCACAACCCAAGGAAGGCGGGCAGCCTCTAGAAGCTGGAAAAGGCAGGAAATGGATTCTTCCCTGGAGCCTCCAGAAAGGAATACAGCCCCGCTGACAGCTCGATCTTAGTCCTGCGAGACCCCTGACAATCCCTGGCCTACGTAACTGTCAGAGCAATTGATTTGGTTTGTTTTCCATCACTGAGCTTGCGGCAGTTGTTACTGCAGCAACAGAAAACAGCACAGAAGACACTGAGCACAAGGGGCTTAATGGGATTTTCAAAGTATGTTTTATGTCAAAGTAGTTGCATTTCATAAGCAGACAAAGCAATTAGTAAGAAGACTCAAGCTGTTAGAACAAAGCAATTCTCATGAGGTAGTTGTTAAAAGCTGTTTTTCTTTTAGATGATGGAATTTTTAAACTTTGATTTGCACTATCCTAATTTTCACTTTATCGATTACTCTTAGTATTTCAAAATGCTCCCCAGTCTCTCGCAGATGTAACCTGAAACCAAATATCTAAAGCTACGAATATAACCATAGCTTTCCTTACAGTTAGGAAAAGGGCGCCCACCAATTCTACATGTCACTATCTTCATGGTAGCTGCTATTTGCTGGTGAATAAAAAGCTGACTTTAAATAAACCTACCTAAAGAGCCCCGAATAGACATTTTTCTAAAGAAGAAATACAAATGGCCAAAAAGTACATGAAAAAATGTTCAGCATCACTGGCGATTAGGAAAATGCAAATCAAAGCTCCAATGAGGGATCTTTTCACACTTCCTAGAATGGCCACTGTGAACAAAACAGAAAACTTCGAGTGTTGAAGAGGATGTGGAGAGGAAGGAAAGCTTTCCCACTGTGGGTGGGACTGTAGAATGGTATGGACAGTGTGGAAGTCTGTTTGGTGGTTCCTAAGGAAGTTAGATATAGATCTACCATGTGACCCGGCAATACCACTACTGGGTCTATACCCAGAACTGAGAGCAGTGACACGAACAGGCATCTGCTCACTGATGTTCATAGCGACATTATTCACAATTGCCCAAAGATGGAAACAACCCAGGTGTCCATCAACTGACAAATGGATAAACAAACTGTGGTATATGCACACGATGGAATATTATTCATGTAAGAAATGAAGTCGTAAAGCATATGACAACATAGATGAACCTGGAGGACATTATGTTGAGTGAAGCAAGCCAGGCACAAAAGGACAAATAGTGTATGACTTCACTATTATGAACTAAATATAATAAGCAAACTCATGAGTTAATAGCTAGAATGTAAGTCACCAGAGAATAAAATGTAGTTAGAGAATGGAAAGCTAAGGTTTAATCTGTGCAGGATTGGTAAAAAGTTGTTTGGAAAATAGAAAATAGAAATGCTGAAAGCACATCACAGGATTTGTGATTAGTAGCATTAACATTTGGTTATGATGGTTTACTTTTGTTGTTGTTTTTTTTCTGGAGTAATGAAAATGCTCTAATATTGATTGAAGTGATGAATGCACAACTCGGTAATTATACCAAATGCCACTGATTGTACATTTTAGATAAATTGTCGGGTTTATGAACAAAAAAAATAATGTGATGGGTTGGGGGAAAATACACCAAATGTAAGATACGGACTATAGTTGGAAGCAATACTTTGATGATGCTCTTTCATAATTTGTTACAAAGGTAAATGGAAGGTATTTGTGGTGGGGTGATGTATAGGAGTCCTGTATGATGTTATGCATGTTTATTTTTTAAGTTCACAACTTTTTTTTTTTAATGAGGTACTGGGGATTGAACCCAGGACCTTACACATGGGAAGTAGGCATTCAAGCACTGAGTACACCTGCTCCCAAGTTCACAACTTTTATTTTACACTTATTGTTTATATCTGTTCATTTATGAATGATATACCTCAATAAATTGTTTTTAACAAGAATTAAAAAATATATTTAAAAAAATAAAATGAAATAAACCTGCCTAAAGGATGGTTTACTTTAGCTGTAATATATCGTAAATACCTGATTACCTGGAATTCAAGAATTTGGAGAAAACAATGACCATTTAGCCTAATTTCAAACTAAATCCCTAGTTATTTGGAATTTTGTGAAATGATGACAAGTTAAAGCAGAGAAAATGATTTTAATAGTGTAGCAGATAAAAGCTTAGACATGACCCGATCACTAGAGCTCACTGTGGCCAGATGTTCTTTGGAACATCTCAACTGCACTCTGCATCTGAATCACGATGCCGACGACTCTGCTTTGGGTGTCCAGGTATCTTTTCAGGGGACAAGCTTGGGACCAGGGGCAGAGCCGCCATAACTGTGTCCTGAAGCCCCAGGAGACCCCTTCCCAGGCTTCCACCAGACTGCCGGTCCCGCCTGTTGTGAGGTGAAATCATGAAGACAGACCATTTCTGTGTCAGAATACTTACTTTTTGAACCCAAGCGATGAATTTCCTCCACTAAGAGGCTAACTTCATGATCCACATTCATTGCTGCCTGCGAGAGAAAAAGAAAGTTCGTCTCATTCCCATTTCTACATCCCATCAAGCACATCTCACCAAATCCAAAGGCTCTTCCTTCCCTTTTTTTCCATGTAGCATTTGCCACTATGACTTTAACTCATCCCTCTTCCTAAAAACACTTGTGTGATGCCCACGGCATTCCAGGTCCCTTGTTTCCCCTCCACCCCATCATCGTCCTTTCTGTAGAGCCCCCGCTGGTCCACTGCACCCACCATTAACGCTTGGCACGGCCTCCTCGGGGTGTTCTCCTGGGCACCCAAACAACAGAGGGGACCAGCCTGGAGGTAACAAAGAGCCACGTGACAAGCTCCCCTTAGCACTGGGAGCCTAAAGCCCGAGGACGCACTGGCTTCCTGGACGTGGCACTGGGGAAGGAAAGGGACCAGGGGAGGGGACCCTGGGCAGGCAAGAGCATCTGCAAAGGCAGGCAGGCAGCACGCTTGAGGCCGGCACTGAGCTGGGAGCGAGGGTGAGCCGGCCTGGACCCTGGAGGAGCTAAGATGGCCAGGGGGCAGCCCCACGATGGCCACCGGACCCCACGGGGGCTTCTTGTCCTTCTGCAGTGGTCTTGGTACCACCCGGTGGCAGTGGGGAGCTGGTGTGAAGACTGTCCATCGTCAGAACAGAATGGGAGTAGAGACGCCCTCGGCAGCCTGGCTCTGCCCACATCCCTCCTCCACTGCCCTTGCGCTCGAGGCTGCAGCTACACCTATGTCTTTTTTTTTTTTAAGATTTATTTTATTTATTTTTCTCCCCACCCCCTTGTTGTTTGCACTTGCTGTGTCTGTGCACCTTCCTTGTTTCTTTAGGAGGCACTGGGAGCTGAACCCGGGACCTCCGACGTGGGAGAGAGGCACTTAATCACTTGAGCCACATCCACCGCCTGCTTTGTTGTATCTCTCATTATGTTTTTCCTCCCCGTGTCTCTTATTGCGTCGTGTGTCTTACTGCGTCATCATGTTCCATCAGTTCACTGCGCCTGCCTGTCACGTCAGGTCACTGTCCTCTTTAGGAGGCACCAGGAACCTCTTCTCCCTGCTTTGTTGTGTCTCTCATTATGTTTTTTTCTTCTTCTTCTGTCTCTTGTTGCATCAGCTTGCTTTGCCTGCCCATCACGCCAGCTCACTGTCTTCTTTAGGAAGTACCAGGAACCAAACCAGGGACATTCTATGTGGCAGGCGGGAGCTCAATCACTTGAGCCACATCTGCTTCTCAATACCTGCATCTTTTTAATTCTCAAACGTCCCCTGCTCTCCCCTCTCCAGCCTTCTTCACACATACTGTCTCCTCGGGCCAGAGCCTCCCTGCTCCTCTTTCTCGGGGCTAACTCCCACACCTCCAGTCCCAGGTTGAGTAGCGTGTCCTCTCTAAGAAGGCAGAAATTTACAGTGAAAACAACCACGCAGGGCCAGAGAGCGTGAGCAGTGGGCAGCAGGCGAGTCCATTCTGTCGGCTTTCAAATCATAAGCTTTGCGAAAGGAATAAGGCACTAGAAAAGCAAGGTTGCATGTATGGTTGAATTTGGGGTGGTGATTTAGAAGAAACAACTTTATCCAGTCAGGTTGGAACTAAATCTTGGTAGCTTGTTAAAAAAAAAAAAAAAAAAAAAAAGACAAGCGTGACAGTGACGACTATATACCACCTGTTTAAATGATGATTGGGACCTACCTATTTTATCAGTTCATAATCAAAAGCACCACCACCATCTGCTCCATTATTTGTGTGACTGTTCTAATTTAAGAAATTTGTGTTCCAGTAAAAGGTACACATCTCAAATTAAATCCATCTACCAGAACAGAATGGGAGCTGAAATGCCTCAATATAAAAAATTATATTGTCCAAATATTGAGAACTCTGTTAGTTGAATCCTGCCTAGAGCATTACATTCAATTCAAGACATAGTTTAAGAGATATTAAAAACCTAAAACAGGGAGCGGATGTAGCTCAGTGGTTGAGCTCCTGCTTCCCATGTACAAGGGCCCAGTTTCAATCCCCAGTACCACCTAAAAAAAAATTCAAAAAGGCTAAAACATACCCAAGGATGCAGCCACTGTCCTGCAGGCCCGAATGCCATGAGAATAACGGTGGAAAAAACCTGTTCACACCAGCGCGGTGGGCAGCCGTGGCTGCTGCCTACCCAGCACCCATCCCCATTCTGGCACAGGCAGCCTAATTTCTGTTCGGGGAGAGCCTTTCCTTCATCCAGGTCCCGCTGGCTTGGGAGAGTGCCACCCTGGGGCCCAGGAGTGGTTTGGGGCCTTACGCTTTGGGGCATGAGGCAGACGATCCCACCCGGACAACGCCGGTCAGCCCTGAGTTCTAAGTCAGGACTTGACAACTCCTGGTGTAAACGGCCACCGTGCAGAGAGCAAAGAACAGTCCAGCCTTGAGCACTGCTCGAGCCGTGTTATGGACGGGCATGTGGCCCCCAAAAGTTGCACCTGTAAATTTGGAAATAGGGTCTTTGCAGATGTAAACCAGTTAAGATGAAGTCATACCATATCAGTGTGGGCCCTAAATCCAAAAGAGGGAAACCTGGACACCAAGACACAGACACCCAGAGGGAAGGACCACGGGAAGACAGGCAGGCATTGGGGTGATGCCCCCACAAGCCCAGGAAGTTCTGGGGCCATCAGAAGCTGGAAGAAACAAAGAGGGATCCTCCCCTAGAGGGCACACCGTGATCTCGGACCCCTGTTCATTCATTTAATCAGAAGAACCTTACCAAGCATTTATTTATCCCCATCAAATGGATGACAAAACTAAGGCTCAGAGGGGCTAACCGCCCACAACTTCCTGCTGTTTCCAACACACCATTCCAGCCCTGCTGGCCTCCTCCTCCTCCTCTTCCTCCTTTGCTGGCTATTATGCAAACTGCACTAAATATAAAAGTGGGCTGTATTTGTATGAAATATTTCATGCTGACTACTTCCTAAGGCAAAACACAAAGCAAAACAGGGAACACAGTAGCTAAGCAGCGTGAGAAGCTATCGCTGGCATACATGATTTGGCACATTTTATGTCTATCTATGGAGGAAGGAGACAAAGGAGGGAAATACCAATTGCTACACATTTCCTGGAAGGCCCAGGACATCTTGCAAAGAAGAAAAGCGCCGCCTGGGCCGGGGGAGAGCAAGGATAGTTAAAACAGAGGCGGTGAGCCGAGAGACTGACGGGAAGCGGAAGCGGGTCAGTGCAGCCCCAACCTGCCCGGCCCGCGGTGGTGACAGAAGCGAATTAGGCAACGCGCGTGGGAAGCACCAAGGGAGCGGCGAGTCCAAGGCGCCGCCACCGAATGTGAACCCCACCCAGGAATGTTTAAGGACCCTCCTGGAGCTGCAGTTTTCACAGTCGGGGGGCCAGCCCTGGAGCTGGTCTAACGTGCAGCGAATCCAGCCCAGCGGCGCGGGGACCTCTGCACTCAGGCGCCCACGTGCGCTCTAGGAGGGTTCTCGGTCCAGCTTGCTCGGCCACCCCGAGCTGGTGCGGGTCCGCCCGCGGGCGCGCACACGCTCCGTATCTGGGCACACGGCGCCAAGTTAGGAGACCTCCCGGAAGGCGCCCCTGTACCCACGCACCGCCCTCGGCACCCCCGCCCGCGCAGAGCTGGGGGACCCGGGGCCGACCTCCGTCCGGGGCGCACAGGGGCCCGGGGCGCCTCCCCGGGAAGGGCCGCGGCCGGGAGGCCTTTGTCTCCGCCACCCGCGATCCATGCGCCCAAACCCCGCGACGCGAAGGGACCCCGCGGGACCCTCCGAGCCCCAGTGCCCACCCCCCCGTTCCCTCACGGTCGCCCGGCGCGGCGCTCACCCCCGCTCACCCCCCGGGCCGCAGCGCCCGCCACCCTGAGCCCCCGCGAGCCTCGGGGCCCCAGCACCAGCCCTTCCCCACCCGGCTTTGCGGAAGACGCCCCCTGCCCCCCGGCGCCCCGCGGTCACGGTCATCCCACCGCGCTCCCTCGGGAAGGGTGGGCGAGCCGCAACCCCCGGCCCCCGCCCTGCGCGGGGCCCTGGGCCGCGACGGCACCGTCCCGGCGTCCCTCCTACCTGGCCGCGCCTTCCCGGGTCCCGGCGCGCCGCCTCGGTCTCTCTGCGGATTGCAAGTGGGAGCAGCTCCGGGGCCAGCGGTCACCTTCTCAGCGCGCTGGGGAGGAAGAGCGCAGAAGGAAGTGGCTGAGCAGCGACAAGGCTGGGGGGCGGGGAAGGGGAGCAGGGTTTACGGCTCAGCAAGGGGCCGCCCACCACTCCCAGCGACCAGCCTGGGGGAGGGAAGGCAGCCAGCGGGCGGCGAGGAGGCAGGCCCCGGGCAGGTGGTGGGCGCCGGAGGCTGGCAGGAAAACGCACCCGGAGCCTCGGGGGCCGCCGCCTTTCCTCCGCGCTCCTGGCGCCACGGGTTCCCCGGGACGCCCGCGTTGAGTTCCTGCCGGGATCTCTCTCCCGAAACGAAAACCCAGAGGCCCCCGAAGTGCTGGATGCCGAGGTCCCCGAGGAAGATCGTGACTCTGGTCCTGCGTGTGTCATGCAGGGTCCTCCAGAACGAGAGTGGTGTGCAAAGAAACGCGTTCCTGCAAACCAGCTTGCTGCACTGCAAAGAAAATGTATTTGGGCAAAGCTGGTTCTTGATCCCGAGTCAGTATAGGTTTCTTAACCTTCTTCATTCATTATTTCCAACATTTCACTGTGTAAGTCAATCCATTTACCCACAGGCCCTGAAGGCATGTTGTAATCACCGGGTGTGTCAGGAGCTTGCCATAGCCCCAGGCCCTGCTGAGAAAAGTGACCCAAACTATTCCTAGAGCAGGGGTTGCACAAATACGTAGGAACAACCCCCTCCCCAGAGTTGATGGGGTTGGGGTGACCATGGGACTCAAGAGCACACAGTCTCTAAACTGACCACTGGCGTTCTAGGAGGTGACCAGGGTGAACTGGCACTCGGGTAACCGGATAATCCGATTAGATTCTCCCCTGGAAATTGGCCGTGGAGAACACCGAAAACGAACCTTCCATAGAAAGGTGGAAGCTGAGGAGGGCCCCAAACCGGGTCTCCTGTAAGCAAAGCAACTGAGGAGGGATAATCAGTCTGTAGGGTGCCACTGCTGTTAGGCGGTTAGGACTAAGCAGTTGTGTTTCCCAGGACTCTGCCAAACAGCAAAGAAGAAACAGAACTTCACCTGAACAAGTAAAAGTCATTTTAATATGAAAATGCCTTCACTCTTTAAACATGTAGATACAGTATGCTGCATTAATTGTAACATAATCTTCATGTCAGTCTACAGGAAATGACAATTCAAGAGTTTTTTGTTTTGTTTTGAAGGAGCTTTAGATTACATAAATGTTACATTGAAGGGCTTTGTTTTTGATGAAAGAAATAATTTTTTTTTAAATTTAGCAACCAATTTTTTCATTCCTTATTCATAATCCTTCGGTTTCCATGCAGACTTGCCATTTTTTCTTGTTCTCTTAGGAAGATTGTCATCATGTAGCTGAACAATGAGGAAGTTTAACTTCAAAAGCAAAAAATGAAGTTTATCAGTTAAGGTGTCTTCATTAAATATCAAGGATGAGCCAGCAGCAGTGGGCCAGGACTGGACGGTTGATGAATGAGAATGTAGCTTAAAGCAAGATCTTTGTCAAAAGGAACTTACAGTGATGGACATATAAAATGTTAAGACAATTTTTATGCATTTATTTAATGGCATATTATAGACCATTACAGACCAGCACTGTCCAGTAGAAATAATCATGAAATGTATAAACTATCCCCCAACACAAGCAGGGTAGTTAGGTGGTACACTATTTTGGCCGTATCTACCCTATAATTAGATGGAAAGATGTACACTAGAATATCCTTTCCTCCGAAAAGTGTGCATAAAATTTTACCCAGCACCCCTCAGAACCTCCCAGTTCTACGAGATCATTTTGGCACTAGGCTGAAGCTCTCTCTAGCATGGTGGGAGTAGGCACTTAGTATTTTCCTTCCTGGTGCAGGAAACTTTAGATATTTAACACAAGTGACAGCCCTAGCTAATCTCACTGCCCAAGCCCTTGGCGACACTAAACATAGTATCAGCGTCTTAAATGAGGAAACCACTCAAATGAGAAAAGTGATACTACAAAATGTATAGCCATTTGGATATACTCACTGCTGCAGAGGGAGGCACTTGGGCTGTGGTCGGCACTGCTTCCTGTACGTGGAAACCTGAGAACATGCTAAGGTTACTGATGCTTTAAGTCATTTACAAAGATCCATCTATCACAGAAACGCCCTAAGCTTCAAAGACTCTTCCCTCCTGCCTCACAAACCTACCCTCTTACTGAAGCTATACTTTACTATTTGGTTTTCTTTTGTTTGTTTGTTTGTTTGTTTGTTTGTTTTAAAGATTTATTTATTATTTCTCCCCACTCCCTTGTTGTTTGCACTTGCTGTGTTTGTTTGTTGTGTGCTGGTTTTCTTTTTAGGAGGCACTGGGAACCAAATATGGGACCTCCAGTGTGGGAGGGAGGTGCCTAATCACTTGAGCCACCTCCACTCCCTGCTTTGTTCTCTCATGTTTTCCTCGTGTCTCTTGTGTCATCTTGTTGCATCAGCTTGCCACATCTGCTGCTGTCTTGCTCGTTTTTCTTTAGGAAGCACCAGGAACCGAACCTGGGACCTCCCATGTGGTAGGCGGGAGCTCTATCACTTGAGCCACATCCGCTTCCCTTGGTATTCTTATTATAGTAGTTATTTGCTTGTCTTCTTGTTGTTTATATTTTAGCTGTGGCCTTATAGTGCAGTACCATCATTTATAAACATCCTGTTCTACGCTCAGGGCTTCACACGGAAGAGGTGGCAGAAAGACTGTGAGATGGGGTGGGTTGTAGCATATATGGTTTTGCATTCCCCACCCCCAACCCTTCCAGTTCTTTTCCCCTTCCAGTTGTAGCAGTATTCAGTTTCCTAAATAGTTAAAAAGCAAGCCTCAGAAGATGGTTGTCCCTAAACTCGTGACTAATCAGTAAACCTTGTATCATAAATGCTTGACTTTTTCTTTTAAAACACTGTCGGAACATTTGTTCCTTTGAACTGTTTATTTACCCTCATATCAATAGGTCTTTATGTAGTCACTGCAAATATACAACTTCAGCCCTACTGATAAACATTGTAAATTACTGTTCTTTTGTTATATGCCCAAAGCACTGCATTCTTTAAAATCCCCCCACACACACACACATGCCTTCTCCGTCTGCACGTAGACACATACAATTAAAAACCTCCCTTGTGTTTCACGCAATGGAAGTAATTACAACATTGATGTGGAGCCAGTGGCCACCGGATGCTCTGTGGGTAGGGAGAGGGAAAAGCAGCTGTAATTCGGGGGCTTTTTCGGGACTTGAGAATTATCCTGAGTGACATAGCAGTGACAGATATAGGCCATTTTATGTCATCATATAACATGCAGAACTGTGTGGGAGAGAGTGTGGTCAACAATGTGAACTATGGTCCATGCTTAGTGGCAAAGCCCCAGGATGTGTATATCCATTGCAGGTGATGAGACACACTAGTGAAGGATGTTTATGTGGGAGGTTATGGGAGGTGTGGGAGGTGGGGCACATGGGAATCCCTACAATTTTTGTGTAACATTTATGTAATCTAAGTAT
>JAQZBX010045037.1:0-21173 GCA_029593785.1 Cabassous unicinctus
GTACTGCATATATTCCTGGATTTTAATTAGTTCATTGGAGTGGTCCATGTTTTCCTGTTTCTCAGTGTGGTTTGTAATTTTTTGTTGCCCTCTAGTCATCATTTTATCTTGATGGATTTATTCACTTGATTAGCTTCTCTCTCTGCTCTAGAGATTTATTTAGCTGGTGGTTCTGTGTGTGTGTAAAGTTTCCTTTTTGATACTTTTTCTTCTTATTTTGTTTCCTTGCTTCTTTCTACGTTACCTCCCCAGGAGTGCTGAAGCTTTGATGCTTGTCAGTACAGAGCGATAAAATTGGCTGACTCCACCCCCCATAAGAGATAATTTCTAACCCAAAGTCTTGCCACATATTCATGCAAGATGACAGGTGATATCTGCAAGGGCTCAAGTTACCTTGTTCCAATTAAGGCTCTGTGGTCCCTGCTTATTCTGATTTCTGCAGTAGGCTGGCATAAGTTTCATCTCTTTCTCTCCAGGGTTCATTTCTTTCTGGGTTCAGGTGCTCTGTTTTCTTCACAAGGTCAGCTGTAGACTATCAGGTTCATCTCTCTTCCCAGGGCCTCTGCCATGTCTAATGAGCTGTCTCTCTTCCTCTGGGGCTCTTCTTTTCCCTGTCTGTACCACCATGTGATAGTCTGTTTTACCAGCCCACAAATGGGGTGGGGACTCAACCCTACACGTCCCTAATGACATGTTCAATTCAAAGCCTTAATCTTAACATAATTTAATCAAAGATATTTTAGCTGTATCTAATACAATCAAAGGGTATTATGCTGAAAGAAACAGACAAGCTTACAAATATAATTAAATATATTTTTGAATTCATAAATAAAATCAAACTGCCACACTCCACCCACTGAATTCTAAAAAATGACATTACAATACTAAAAAAAAAACAAAGCACACACACAAAAAAACTTAAATCTGTAACAATGCTCAGTACAAAATCACAGCACAATCACTTTATAGAAAAACAGGTTGCCTTGAGACAAAGTCCCATTTGGCTGTAATCCTCTAAAACTTACAACACAACTTATCTGCTTCCAGTATACAAAAGGCAGACATAGGATAAACATCTACATTAACATATGGGTCCCCTACAGTTCCATTAACCTGCTGGTATGCTCTATTAGATTTCAAAATCTAAGAGGCATTCTCAAAATGATGATTTCTTCTCCCTGGGGCCTCATTGGAACCCGCTGTTTCCAAGGCTTGACTAAAGAACATTTTCTTGGTAATACCATCATCAAGCTTCTGAGTAGCAATTAAGCTCCAGACCTCCCCCTCCAAGAAAGTTGGGGTGATGGCCAAACATTACCAATATGTGGGGTAGTCTCTACCCCCTTAGTATAGTGAGGGGGAGGCAACATTCTTCCTAATATTTGGCCTATATTCCCAACCCTCTCAGTGCAATGAATTGGTGATCTCGCCTTCTCTAATCTAGGGGGCAAGTCTCACACCTCTCAGAACTATTTGGTGTCAACCTTTGTCTTCCCGACACTTGGGGAATGTGCTCCACCCTCTCAGATGCCTGGGTGGCAAAAACCTTCTTGAATAGCAGGCAGGGACATCCACCCTCTAACTTCACACCCAAAGCATGAGCAGCACAAGAAAAAACAGATAAATGGTTTCTCCTCAAAATTAAAAACTTTTGCACCCCAAAGGATGTTATCAAGAAAATAAAAGGGCAGCCTACCCACTGGGAGAAAATATTTGGCAAACATAAATCTGATAGGAACCTAATAGATTGCATATATAAAGAAATCCTACAACTCAAAAATAAAAAGACTAATAGCCCATTTTAAAAAATGGGCAAGTGACCTGAAAAGACACTTCTCCAAGGAAGAAACACAAATGGCTAATAAGCACATGAAAAAATGCTCGACATATCAAGCTATAAGAGAAAGGCAAATCAAAACTACATTGATATACCATCTTAAACCCATTTGAATGGTGGCTATTAAAAATCAGCAGACTATAAGTCTTGGAGAGGATGTGGAGGAATGGGAACACTCACCCACTTCTGGTGGGATTGTGGAATGGTCCAGCCACTGTGGAGGACAGTTTTGTGGTTCCTAAAAAAATAACTATAGATCTTCCATATGATCCAGCAATTCCACTGGTGGGTATATACCTAGAAGAACTGAAAGCAAAGACATGAACAAATATATGCACACCAATGTTAATAGCAAAATTGTTCACTATTGCCAAAAATTTGAATCAACCCAGGTGCCCATCAACAGATGAATGGAAAAACAAAATGTGGTACATACACACAAAGGAATATTACTCAAGTGTAAAAAGGAATAAAGTGCTAGCACACGGGATAACATGGATGGATCTGGAAGACATTATGTTGAGTGCAGCAAGCCAGGCATTGAAGGATGAACAGTACATGACCTCACTGATATGAATTAAGGACATTGAGCAGTCTCTGAGAATTATTGTCTGAAAGACAGGTGTACAAAAAAGGGAAAGAAAAGAGAAAGTTCAACTGCTGGAACAAAATTATGCTTTCTATACATATGGGTGGGGTTTCTATCTTGGCCCAAATAGATGTCTGAATTCTAGATCTCAGCTACCAAGATTTTTCTCTTAAAGTCATTTTCCCTTCCATCTCTCCCATTCATGTCTCTTTTAGTACAGGATAACAGTGATTTTGTTCATGTAGCAAACTCAAAAAGGTTGCTGGTTTAGCATACAGGAAGCAGGGGTCAAAGACATCAGACAGTAAGACTGTCCAAAAGTCTTTCCTGGATAACTGCATTTTTGATCCAGATTTACAAGTTCCAAGGTTAGTTAAGTCCTCAAATGGAATACAGTCATCTAGAGTCTTGATTTCCAGAGGCTTGGAATTTACAGAATCAGTTTCTTGTTTTGGTGTGCTCAATTCAGTTATCAGTTTATCTCTGTCATCCAGCATTTTACTATAAGCTGCAAGGAGAAACAAAGCTGCATTCCCTGATATTACTTTTTTTAGTATACTTTAAAATTTTTCTAAAAAGATAATTAGATTACATAAATAATACATAAAAATATAGAAAATTTCCGTATACCCCATTCCCTAGCCCTCCCACATTTTCCCACATTAACATCTTTCATTGGTATGGTACTATTGTTATAATTGATAAACACATTTTGGAACATTGTCATTAAGCATGAATTACAGTATACATTGCAGTTTACACCCTTTCCCATGCAATTTTTTTAAGTTATGACAAGATAACTAATGGCCTGTATCTGTCATTGCAATGTCATTCAGGACAATTCCCAAGTCCTGAAATGCCCCCATATTACAACTGTGTTTCCATCTTCCTCCTCTCAGAGCCTCCAGTGGCCACTGCCTCCACATCAATGATAAAAGATCTTCCATTGCTAGAATCACTATACGTCTATATTAGAGTACCAGTAAGTTTATTCTAGTCCATCATTCATTCCCCAATCCTGAGGATTCTGAGATCATGTTGCCCAAACCAACTCTAATTGAGAAGGGGCTTAGATCCCATGAAGAAGACGGATGGAACTATATTTTTTGCAGTTGCTGACACTCTCTGTGCCTTGGGATAGTCATTGTCAATCATCACCTCCTTGTTAGTTATCCTGGGTGACAATGAAGTGGAGAGTAGATGTTGCAAGTCTGTTTAGATTCAGGGCCCACCTGACACATGGACAGCACAAAGATTTAAGTTTCTTGAATATACACCTATGAACTTTAGTACTAACTATAGGTTCAAATAGAAGGGGCAGAAGAGCCATGTGTTGGGAAACTACAATGAGTCCAACTCTGTCACACTATGGAGCATAAATTCCCAAGTAGGCCCCAATGGCAAGGCACCAAATTTCTGAGCTGTCTGCTCTGCCTATAGTGTCTGTACATCTCCAGAGCCCTCAAGAGCCCTGCTATTTGAAGCAATATTTACTTTGGCAGTCAATGAGATCCTGCTGAGATGTGCATAAGTGTAACCTCTGGAATGACTTCCCAAATCACTTTGAAGTCTATTACCCATATAAACTCATTTGTCTTTATATGTCCTACTTTTGGTCAAGGTATTTTTCCAGTTTCATTGGTAGTTGCTGCTTAGTAGTAATTCCTCAGTGCCAGGGAGGCTCATCCCTGGGAGAGAATGTCCCACGCTGAGGGGAAGGTAATGCATTTATATGCTGAGTTTAGCTTAGAGAGAGGTCACATTTGAGTAATGAGGCTCTAAGGAGGTAACTCTTGGGCACCATATAATACTAGCCTAAGTTTCAATTTCAAAAGTAAATATTCATAAGTAGAGTCATACATATCAAGGGTCTGCCAGTGGTCCATCCTCCTTCACTAGTCACTGTCCCTGTACTTGGGGATTCTTGCTGTCTCAGAGAATGTGGCAGAGCCCCCCAGGACAAGAATTCAATATTCTTTTGGTTATTGTGTGAATCTCCACCCACTGTGTCAATGCCCCATGAACACTTGAGCACATTTATAAAGGTATGCTCTAGGTGAACTTACTCCCATGCACCCCACACCAATGATCCACCACTGCCACAGTTGTAATGCTTCTCTGATGCAAAACTCCTTAAAAAAATGAAGCCAATAAAGTGGTAAAATAAAATTAATAAGAAAACAAGTAATAATGAGAGTTTAAAAATAAATAAATAAAATTTTATAAATTAAAAAAATTTCAAATAATAAAAATTCATAAAATTTTAAATTTTTAAAAAAATTATATCTTTTGTAACTGTAAGACCTGTTGTCCTCTATGTGCAATGACATTTTGTTCCAATTATGCCCCCAGTGTCTTATTTTTATCATTTTGTCTTCAAAGAAGCTTTAGTTTACAGAAAATTGACACAATTTATAGGGGATTCCCACATACCCAACAACTTCCCCCTTTTCCAGTTTTCCCTATTAATAATATTTTACAGGTGGATGGTACATTTGTTACAACTGATGTGGCAATATTGAAACATTGCTACTAACCATAGTGAATGATTTACATTATGGTCTACATTTTGGACCCTACACTTTTATAAATTTTGATGAAATTTAACATGGGCTGTGTCTATCATTGAAAGATCATATAGAATATTTCCATGGCCCCAACAATGCCCCATTTTTCATCTATTCTATTAATCCCTCCCTCTCCCCTCGGGATCCATGGCAACCACCAAGCTTCACTCCCTAAACAACAAGATTCATACTTACTTGCATCAACATTGAGGGCTTGACATAGTGTACTGTCCCCTCCTATTAGGCACTGCCTGTGCTCTTGATAGACTCCTACCCCTCTATTTGAGAACATAACAAGACTCTTCAGGATGGGATTCCAACACCTTCTCAATGATTATGTGGGTCTCCACCTACTAATACAACATACTCTGACAAGATAAACACTCACACATTCCCTAGAACTCTGCTCCCCGTTCACCCTGTTCTGCATGACTCCCATATCCAACAACATAAACAAGTAACCTGCCCCTGCCATATTTGCCAAAGAATGTGCCAAACATTGTAGTTTCAACCAAATACTTACAAATTCCCAGAGTTCACGTGCTTCCTCCACCAAACCTCTCCCTGTTCCATGGACAGTCCAACCCACCCTTCCCATCCTACCTGCCTCACAAACCAGCACCACTCAATGTAATAATATGACTATACCTGTCCCATGCCCATCCACTGCACAAATACACACTTCCATCTTATCATAGATTTTACCCATAAGGGCATTTTCTCACAAACTTCTTCTCAATTTATGTTTCCTGGAAACCTACCCTCCAGACACAAGCTGTGTGGATTTTCTCAATTTGCTTAATTCATATCAGTGAGGTCAGGGTATTTTTGTCCTTCAGTGCCTGGCTTGCTTCACTAAACTTAAGGTCCTCAGGTTTCATCCCTGTTATCCTGTGTGCTAATACTGCATTCCTTCTTATAGCTGAGTAATTTTCCATTGTATATATATCACAATTTGTTTATCCATTCATCTGTTGATGAGCAATTGGGTTTCTTTCAAGTTTTGGCAATAGTGAATAATACCACTATGAACATTAGGGTGCTTATATCTGTTTGCGTCCCTAATTTCATGTCTTCTGGGTAAATACCAAACAGTGGGATTGCTGGATCATATGGAAGTTCTATAGTTAGCTTCCTGAGGAACAAATACATCATCCCCCAAAATGGCTGCACCATTCTACATTTCCACCAGCAGTGGATAAAAGTTCTCATTCTCCCACATCCTCTCCAATACTTGTAGTCCTCTGTTTTTTTAATAGCCATGGGTCTAATGGGTGTAAGGTGATAACTCATTGTAGTTTTGATTTGCATTTCCCTAATAGCCAATGAAGTTGAGTATTTTTCATGCGATTTAAGCCATTTGTATTTCTTCTTTGAAGAAGTGACTATTCAAATCACTTGCCCATTTTTTAAACGGGTTCTTTGTCTTTTTATTTTTGAGGTGTAGGATTTCTTTATATATGCTGTATATTAAACACCTATCAGATATATGATAACCAAATATTTTCTTCCATTGATTGAGTAGGAGGCCTTTTCACTTTGACAAACTCCTTTGAGGTACAAACTTTTTTTTAAATTTTGACAAGGTCTCCTTTATCTATTTTTTCTTTCATTGCTCATGGTTTGGGTGTAAAGTTCATAAAACCATTTCATAAAACAAGATCCTGTAGATGCTTCCCTACATTATCCTCCAAGATCTTTATGGTCTTGGTTCTTATATAGATCTTTGATCTATTTTGAGTTAATTTTTTTATAAAGTATGAGATGGCATTCCTCTCTCATTCTTTTGGATTTGGATATCCAGTTCTCCAAGCATCATTTTTTGAAGAGGCCATTCTTTCCCGATTGAATGGGCTTAAGGACCTTGTTGAATATCAGTTGACTGTATATGTGAGGATCCATATCAGAATTCTCAATTTGATTCCATTTGTCAGTATGTCTATCCTTGGGCCAATACCAGGCAGTTTTGACCACTGTAGCTTTGTAGTATTTTTAAAGTCAGGTAGCATGATTTCTTTGTTTTAATATTTTATTTTTCAGTATGTCTTTGGCTATTCAGGGCCTCTTGCCCTTCCAAATAAAATTTGTAATTAGCTTTCCCAATTCAGTAAAAAATGTTATGATAATTTTTATTGGAATTGTGTTTAATCTATAAATCAGTTTGGATAGGATAGCCATCTTAATGATGTTTAGTCTTCCTATCCATAAACGGAATATTCTTCCATTTATTTAGGTCTTCTTTGATTTACTTTCACAGTGTTATGTTATGTATGTTATGTATGTTTCTGCATACAAGTCCTTTACATCTTTAGTTAAATTTACTCATAGGTATTTGAATCTTTTATTTTCCAATGTAAATGGGATTTTTCCCTTGATTTCCTCCTCAGATTGCTTATTATTGGTGAACACAAATGCTACTGATTTTTGCAAATTAATCTTACAGCCTGCCACTTTCCCGAACTCATTATAAAGTCTAGAAGATTTGTAGATTTTTCAGGACTTTTGATTTATAGGATCATGTCATCTGCAAATAGTTAAATTTTTACTTCTTCTTTTCCAATTTGGAAGAATTTTATATCTTTTTCTTTTGCCTAAGTACTTGAACAAGTACTTCTAACACAATGCTAAATAAGAGCAGAGAAATTAGGCATTCTTTTCTTGTTCCAGATTTTAGAGGGAAAGCTTTTAGGATTTCACCATTGGATATTATGTTAGCTGTGGGTTTTTCATATATTACCTTTCATGTTGCAGAAGTTTACCTCTATTACTTCTATTACTATCCTTTAAATTGTTTTTATTTTTTAAAAAGTGCTGTATTTTGTCAATTTTTTTTCTTTCCATCTTTTTATGTGTTATATTACATTGATTTTCTTATGTTGAAACATCCTTGTGTACCAGGGATGAAACCCACTTTGTCATGATGTATAATTTATTTTGATATGTTGTTGAATATAACTAGGAAGTATTTTATTGAGGATTTTAGCATCTAGGTTCGATAGTGAGATAGTCTATAGTTTCCCTTGCTTGTGGCATCTTTGTTGGGCTTTGGTGTTAGGGTGATCCTGGCATCATAGTAAGAGTTCACCAATGTTCATTCCACCTCTATTTTTGGAAGAGTTCAAGAAGGATAGGTGTTAGTTTTTCCCAGAATATTTGATAGAATTCACCTGTGAAGCCATCTGGTCCTGGGCTCTTCTTATTTGAGAGATTTTTGATGAATAATTCTATCTCATTACTTCTGATATTTCTGTAGAGTTCATCAATTTCTTCTTTCATCAATGTAGGCCACTTGTGTGTTTCTAGAAACTTGTCCATTTCCTCTTAAATTATTCATCTTGTTGGCATACAGTTTTTCAAAGTTTCCTCTTATGATACTCTATTTCTGTGGGATTACTGGTGATATCCCCTTCCTCATTTCTTATTTTATGTATTTGCATCTTCCCTCTTTTTTTCTTTGTTAGTCTAGCTAAGAGTTTTTCAAATTTTTTAATCTTCTCAAAGAACCAGCTTTTGAATTTGTTTATTTTTTCTAGTGCTTTCTTATTTTCAATTTCATATAGGTGGCCTTCAATATTTGTTATTTCCTTCTTTCTAATTGCTTTGGGTTTGCTTTGCTCTTCTTTTTCTAATTTATCTAAGTGTGCAGTTATGTCTTTGATTACAGCTCTTTCTTCTTTTTTAATGTAGCCAGTTATGGAAATGAATGTCCCTCTTAGTACTGCTTTTGCTGCCTCCCATAGGTTTTGATATGTTGTCTTGTTATTTTCATTCATTTCAAGGGAGTTGTTGATTTCTTTTTCAATTTCCTCCTTGACCTACTGATTGTCTAAGAGTGTGTTGTTTAACTTCATATTTTTCATCTAATCAGTTTCTCTGCCCCTTTATGATTTCCAGCTTCATTAAATTGAAAGTTGAATGTACATTCAACTTTGTACAATTTTGATCTTAATAAATTCATTTAGAGTTGTTCTGTGGCCTAGCATGTGGTCTATCCTGGAAAATGATTCCTGTGTGCTCAAGAAACATATATATCCTGTTGTATTTGGATGTAATATTCTTTATATGTCTATTATGCCCAGATCTTCTAATGTATTATTCTAGGTCTCTGTTTCTTTATTTTTCCTCTGTTAAGATGTTCTGTCTAATGGTGACAAAGGTATATTAAAGTCTCCTACTATAATTGTAGAGGCATCTATTTCTCTACTTAGTTTATCAAATGTTTCCTTCATGTATTTTCAGACACCCTGGTTAGGTGCATAAATGTTTATGATTGTTCTTTCTTCTTGATAGATTACCCCTTTTATTAATATATAGTGTCCTTATTTTTCTCCAACAATAGTTTTGCATTTAAAGTCTATTTTGTCTGATATTAATATAGCTACTCTTGCCCTTTTTTGGTTATTGTTTGCATGTAAAATTGTATTCTTTCCATTCACTTTTAGTATCCTTGTGTCCCTGGGTCTAAGTTGAGTTTCTTGTAAACAGCATATAGATGGGTCATCTTTCCTTATCCATCCTGTCACTCTGTGTCTCTTGATGGAAAAGTTTAATCCATTACATTGTTTGTTATTGTTGTCAAGGACTTACTTACATTAGCCATATTTTCTTTAAGTTTATGTATGTCATATGTAGCTTTTACTTCTCTTTTCATCTTTTTAGCTATCCTTAGAGTCTCCTCCAACTGTCCTCTCTCTTTTTTTCCCCCCTTTCAACTTGCAAAACTCCATTTAGTAATTCTTGAAAGGCAGGTTTCTTATTGACAAATTTTATTAATTTCCATTTATCTGTGAATATTGTGAACTCTCCTTTATTTTTGAATGCCAGCTTTGCTGGATAGATAATTCTTGGCTGGAAGTTTTTCTTTCTGTTAGCACTTTAAGTATGTCATATAGCAGCCTTCTTGGCTCCATGACTTCAGATGAGAAATCACCACTTAATCTTATTGAGCTTTTGAGTATATGATGGATGTCTTTTCTCTTGCTGCTTTCAGTATACTCTCTTTGTCGAGCATAAGACAATTTGACAAGTATATGTCTTGTGGCATGCCTGTTAGGATTCATACTGTTTGGGGTGCACAGCTCTTCCTGGACATGTACACCCATATCTCTCAATAGAGTTGGGAAATTTTCAGGCATTATTTCCTCCAATACACCTTCTGCACCCTTTCCCTTCTCTTCTCCCTCTGGGATGCCTATAATGCATGTTCATGCATTTTGTGTTGTCATTAAAATCCCTGAGTCTCTGTTGGATTTTTTCTATATTTTCATCTGTCTCTTTTACTATCTGCTTTCAGCTGTACTGTCTTCCATATCGCTGATTTTTCCTCTGCCTATTCAAATCTGCTGGACTGTGCTTCCAGTTTGTTTCTGGTTTCTCACATTGTGCCATTCATTACCATCAAGTCCATTATCTTTTTATGTAAGATTACAGTTTCTTCAGTATGTTCCCCCAGTGTCTTCTTAATATCCTTTATCTCTTCCTTCACTTTATTAAGTAGATTCATGTATTTGTTTGGACATCCTTGATTTGTTGTTCCACATTTGGCAACTCTTCCTGTTTTTTAGTTTGTTAATTTTAGTGGCCGGATCTTCCAATTTCTTAGTATGGCTTGTAATTTTTTGTTGGAGTTGAAGCATCTGTTTATCTTGATGGGCTTATTTAGTTGGCTAGTTTCTCTATCTTCTCTAGGGTTTTATTTTGTTTTTTTTCTTTGTGTTGCAAGGTTAATTGTTGAAATTAAGTTTCTTTTATTCTATAACCTTGCTGTTGTCTCTGTTCCCTTGAAAAAAATATTAGGACTAGAAAAAAGGAAAGAAATAATAAGAGAAAAATAATAATAGTAATAATAATACAAAAAAGTAGAAGAGGAACAATGCAAGAGTTAGGACACTAAGTAATATAAGTTAAATACCATAAAAAATACAAAGGAATAAGAAAGAGTTGGAATAGAAAAAATAAAAACAAGAAACAATATATATAGAAAAAACAGAATGAATTAAAATATTGGACAAATGAGTATAAAAAAACAACACAAGAAACAAAATAGATAGAGAGGAAAAAAGATTGAATTGAAAGGCTAGATAAGAGAAAAAAAAAAAAGAGGAAAGAGTTAGAGAAAAAGAAAAATAAATACCAAACATGAACTAATGGAATGGAAGATAAGCAACAGAAGTCAGAATACATGAAAATGAAGGAAAACAGAGAAATAGATTAGGTTGAAAAAATAAGTAAAAGGGAAGAAAAGAAACAAAGAAAGGGAAAAAAGTAAACAAGAAACAAAAAAGCAACAAAGAAACAACCCAGGCAAAACAGCCTTCCCTCTCAGACTTCTAGGAACCTTCTCAAGATGCTGATGCTCTTCATTTAATCACCCTGCAGCCTGCCCTCCTCAAGTGATGTATCCAGTTTTATTGAATTAAATGAAAGAAAAAAAAAAGAAAAATTAAACCCCAAAAACCTTAAAACAAAACAGTAGAAGCTCAGTCTAAAAGTTACCTGTCATAAGTTGCTGGCTATTTGCCTTAGGTTTCCCTGGATACCTCCTCTTCATAGGTATTGGGACCAAAACCAATGACTTTCTACATACAAGACAGGAATTCCCCCACTGCTCTACAGCATCTGTATATATTATATATGCTTTTCAACGTGTATCAGGCTCTTCCTGTCCCAATTTCCCTTAGGCCGTTTGGACTTGTAACTGTTTTCAGGGCTGGCCTTGTTAGGTGCTTGTTTCCACCCCCTCCTTGAGCAAATACCTCTCCTCCAGTGTAGCTGAGTGGGACAGCCTCCCTGAGAAGATTCTGCCTTCCTTCTCCCCTAAGGTCGCCTCTGCACTGGCTAGAATCCTCCCTGAGATTCAAAGGGAATTCAGGTGAACAAATCCATGCACATGAAGCCACTTTCAACCCTCCATCAGACCCCACTTCTTCCCAGGTAATTATTCCTCCCACTCAGCTGGCTGGTGAGAGCCAGTGGTTCCATGGATGCTATTTGCCTTGAAGGTGGAGCTTACCCATCCAACTTTTCCAGCCACAAGGGCAAGCATCTCACAGTTTTCCCTTGGTCTCTTTATATTTGTCCAGCTCCCTCTAGAATGATGCCCTGCAGCCTCCTGCACTGTGGATTCCAAAAACAGCTCACTATGGTAAGATTTTGTCCCTTCTCTGCCATTTTTGTGAATTAGCTGATCAATGCCTATCTACATTGACACCATTTTCACAGAACTCTAGTCTCAGTTTACGTTGTAAACTTCTTCAGCTAACTGCACAGGCTCACCATTATGAAATTCTGCCTTCTAAAAAGCATCAGGAATTTATCTTGCTTAGTTCTTTGCAACTTTAAAACATGGATTGCCCTTCTTCCAGTTTTCAAAAATAGTTTCATTTACTTCTAAGACCTCATTAAAAAAATCAGTTTAGCATCCATATTCCTACCAACAGTCTTTCCAAAGCAATCTAGGCCTTTTCCATTAAGCATCTCAAATTTACTCCAAAAAGTTTCCTTTTACCCCTTTATAAAATCTTTCCAGCATTTTGGTAATTGCAAGAACACCACCCATTTCTCATTACCAAATTGTATTAGTCATCCAAAATGGGTACTGTTGGCTTGTATAAAGGGTATTTATTTGAGTTGGAAGCTTACAGTTACAAGGCCCAAGAGAGTCTAACCAAAGCTACCATAATAGTTACTTTCTCACCCAAAGTTTGATCCCATGTGTTGATGCAAGATGGCAGGCAATGTCTGTGAGGTTAAGAGTTCCTTCTTCCTCTTAAGGTTATGTGGTCTCAGCTTCTTCAGATCTCAGCTTAAGATTGACATAAGGCTCATCTCTCTCCCCAGGGCACATCCCTTCCTGGGGTAACTTGCTCTGATCTCCTCACAAGGTCAGCTATAGGCTCTAAGGCTCATCTCTCTTCCTAGCACATATGTTGTGTCTCATGAGCTGTCTCTCTTCATCTAGGGCTCTCAATTTCTGTGCCTCTACTTCCATTTGAGAGTCTGTTTTATCATCCCATCAAGGGGGTGGGACTCAACTTTGCAGGCCTTAATGGCATGGTTGAATCAAAGCCCTAATATTAAAATAATTTAATCAAAGACATCTCAGGTAAATCTAACACAAGGGGTATCATGCCCAGAGTAACACACCAGTTTACAAACATATTCAAATATCTTTTTTTGGAATTCAAATAATATCACACTGTCACAGTAGTAATGCTTCAATATTATTTCATCCATTGTGACAAATATACTGCACTCATGTAAGATGTTATTAAAAGGGGAAAGTGTGAGAGGGCTGGGTATATGGTAATTCCCTGTATTTTTAATGAAACGTTTTTGTAATATAAACTTCTTTAAAAGTAAACTTTAAAAGCAGAATGGAATACTTATACATGTGTGAATTCAGATGTATTTGCTGTAGTTGCTAAGATGTGAACACTGAGATATGAACATTCTCCCTGTGATGCTAAAATGTACATTATACAGTTACTAATTACAAAGAAATATGGAGAATATGGACATCGGTCAAGAACTTAACTATGAGATATGCCTCCAGTGCTATTAAAACAATTAAGACGGATATTTTTAAATAAATCTCGCTTGTTTTAAGAAAAATGCATGTGGAAGTTTGAGGTTATTTATGAATCCAAAATAAAGAAAGATTTATGTCTGTAAACTAATCTATTCCTCTGTGAGTGATACCCTTTGAATACATTAGATTCAGCAGACATGTCCTGATTAAATTACCTGTTAAGACTTGGGCTTTGTTTTGACCAAGTCAGTAAAGCATGACTCAGATTGAGTCCTTGACCCCTTGGTTGGACTATATAAATAAACATCTCACAGAATAAGACACATGGTAAGAAAGAGAGGTCCACAAATGCCAGAGTAGAGAACTTTCTCATGCCAAGGAAGGATAGAGATTTTGGTTGTTTTCATTCTTCCATGTGACAGAAAGGAGAAAGCTCAAAGAGCTAAAGTCCTGGGAATAGATAGGAGTAATTTTCTTGATAGTTTGCAGCCAAAGAGAACAGAGTATCTGAGCAGATGAGAAGGCCCCCAAGACAGGCAGAGATCACAAACAATTTTGTTTCAACACATAGCAACTGCCTTTGGTGAGAAAGCAGTCTTGAGTTAGACTCTTTAGGGTCTTGTAACTGCCACCTTTTAATCCAAATAAATATCCTTTATAAAAGCCAAAAGCTTTCTGGTACTTTGCATCAGCACCACTTTTGTTAACTAATACAGAATTTGGTACCAGAAGTGGGATATATTCTGATGAAATTACCAAAAATGCTGGAAAGGTTTTATAAATGTGTAAAGCATATCTTTTGGAGGAATTGTGAGATGCTTGATGGAAAAGGTCTACATGGCTTTGAATAGGCTGTTGATAGGAATATGGTCCCTAAATTTATTTCTGTTAAGACCTTAGAAGGAAATATTGCAATTATTACTGGTAACGGGAGGAAAGATGATCCGTGTTTTAAAGTTGCAGAGAACTTAGCAAGATTGACTCTTGATGTTATATGGAAGGCAGAATTTTAAAACAGCCAACCTGGACATTTAACTGAAGAACTTTCCAAAGTAAACTCAGAGAACATGGCTTGGCTTCTCCTTGCAGCTTAAAGTAAAATGCTAGATGAAAGAGATAAGCTGAGAACTGAATTGTTGGGCAAAAAGAAATCCAACAATGTTTCTGGAAATTACAAGCCTCTGTAAAACAATTTCTGAGATGATAGTGACCCATTTGATGAATTAATTAAACTTAGAACTTATCAGATGGGATTGAAAATGCAATTATACAGGAAAGACTTGTAGAAAGTGTTACTGTCTGATGCCTTGGAACCCTTCTTCCTGCATGCTAAACCAACAAGTTTTTGTGAGATCTGTTTGAACAAAACTGGTGTCAGCCTGGACTAAAATGAACATGGAGGGAAGAGATGGAAGGAAAAATGGCTTTAAGAGGAAAACCACAGAAGATGAGGTCTGGAATTAAGACACCTCCTTGGGCCAAGGGTGGTAACTAGCCCATGTGTATGGAGAGTGTAAATTTGCCCTGGCATTTGAAAAGGGTGAATGATATAACCCTTTATTCAGGGAGTTTAGCTGCTTCAGATGATAGAGAGGGTGGAGCACATTCTGCAAAGCTGGGAGTGATAGAGATCACCACCACAGTGCTCTGAGATGTTTTGTTCTGTTCCCCATAGTTTAGGGAGAATGTTGCCACCACCTCACTTTCCTAAGAGATTTGAGACAATACTCCAGGGATTGGGGAAAGTGTTGCCATCACCTCAATGTTCTTGGAAGATGATGTCTGGAGCTTGATTACCTCAAGTTGCTTGATGAAGGTGGACCCAAGAAAATGGCCATTGAGCAATCCTGTGGAAAGGGTGGGCCAACTTGAGGCCCCAAGGAGAAAAAACCTTCATCTTAACAATGACTCAGACTTTGAAATGTAATGGAGAAAGCCCTGCAAATTTTCAGAACTGCTGGGGCCAGTAATGCATGTTTCCCTCCCAAATTCTCCTACTGGCAAGGCAAATGTTTATCAGATATCTGTCACTTTATACACTGGAAACAGATAAATTGTTTTGTAAATTTTACACGTCTACAGCAGGAGGAGACTTTGCCCCAAGGTAAACTGTAACTGTGATGTGAGTTTGTACTTAGCAGTGCTAACTGAAAAGATTAAAGTTTTTTGAATATTGTAATATCTTTTGAGGATTCAGAAGGTGAAATGTAGCAGTTTGAGAATATTTTTGAAACGAAAATAGAGAAAGATTATGTTTCTAAACTAATTTATTCCTTTGGGTGTGATGCACTTTGAATGCTTTAGATTCAGCTGACATGCCTTGATTAAATTACCTGTTAAGGTTAAGGCTTTGTTTCTACTATGTGAGTAGGGTTTTGACTTGAATTGAGTCTCTGCCTCCTTGAAGGGCCTACATAAATGGGCACGCACTCAAAAAGACACACAGAAAGAGAAAGAGCTCCATATGTGCCAGATGAGATAACATTGTCATGTTGTGGAAGAGGGGAGAAGTTGGCTATTTAGGCTCTGCCATGTGACAGAAAGGAGAGGTTACCATCAGGTAAAGCCCTGAGAAGAGAGATGAACCATTTGCCTGGTGATTTGCAGCAAAAGAGAACACAGTAGCTGAGCAGATGAGAAGGCCTGAAAGACCACGCAGAAGTCAAGAGCCATCTTGCTTCAACATGTGCCAACTGCCAACTGACTTCTGGCACTTTGCATCAGCACCCCTTTGGCTGGCTAATACACTGGACTAATATTTAAAAAAATAATAAAAAACAAAATATAGATTCCCATACAACCACCCTTCCAATTCTCACATTCTGTATAAAAACACGGTGTTTTAGTCAACCAAAGGGGTGCTCACATAAAGTACCAGGAATCTGTTGGTTTTTATAAAGTATAATTATTTGAGATAAAACCTTACATTTACAACACACTAAAGAATCCAACTCAAAGTTAGTTCCTCAACAAACTCTGCTGCCACTTGTTGAAGCAAGATGGCAGGTGATGTCTGTGAAGGTTCAGGCTTCCTCCTCAAGGCTCCATGGTCCCAGATTCTTCCATACTCAGCTGGAAGCTGGAACGCTCATTTCCTTCTGGGCTCAGCTGCTCCGTTCTCTTCACCAGGCCAGCTGTAGTCTATCAGGCTCATCTCTCTTCCTGGGGCCATAGGATCTAAGTTAATTCCCTTCCATATCTGTGGTGCTCTCTCTGTTCCTCTGTATGTACCTTATTCAGTTTCTCCTTGAGTGACTGCCCATTTATATAGCCCACAAAGGAGGCAGGGGGTCAAGTGGAATCACCCTAATGATGTGGTCAAATCAAAGCCCTATTCTTGATTTAATAAAGTAAAAGTGAAACCTCTGAATTTAACACAATCAAAGGATATCATGTCCAGAGGAGCAGAGCAGTTTACAAACATAACCAATATCTCTTTCTGGAATTCATAAATAATATCAAACTGCCACATATGAGGAGAGAAAATGACATCTCCTTCATGGGTTTTAAACTCTTTAGACTCTTCTCAGGTAGAAGGCCTACTGCATGTTCATTGGAACCATTCTCCTTATCTATGTGGTTGCCATCACAGGAAACACCAGCCTGGTCCTCCTCGTTGTTCTTGATTCCTGACTTCACAACACCATTTACTTCCTTCTTCCTCATGGACATCTCCATATCTCCACAACAGTCCCCAGGATGCTCACCAACTTTTTCTTAGGGATTGCAGGAATTCCCTACATTGGCCGTAGTACTCAGGTGTATGTCCACATTGTCTTGGGGAGCAGTGAATGTATATTGCTAACTCTGATGGCCAAAGACCTATACTTGGCTTTCTGCATCCCCTTGAGATATATGGTATTATGAAGCCTAAAGTTTGCCAACAGGTAGCTATTGTGTTCTGGGTTGGGAAAGCAATAAATACTCATTCATACCACATATACCAAGCATTTTTCCAAATGAAGATCTAAAGAAATCAAGCATTTCTTCTGTGAGCTCCCACCAGTCCTCAAGTTGTCATATGAGGACAATTCAACTTATGAAAGAGTAGTGTTAGTAGGGATTTTTTTTTTCATTATCCCCTTTTGCCGCATCCTCACCTCCTATGTACTTATCTTTCTTAGTGTTCTCAATGAAAATTCTTTGAAGGTGAATAATAAAGTTCTTGCCACCTTTTCTTCCCATCTGATGTGGTGTTTCTCTTCTTTGAGATTTTCATCTACCTGATTCCCAGCACCTTTCATACCACAGAGCAGGACAAATTTCTCTCTCTATTCGATGTCATCCTCTTCCCTATGTTGAGACTTCACACATACAGCCTAAGAAATAAGGATGTAAGAGAAGGTAAGAGGATAGTTCTATGAAAAAGCTTTAGCAGAACATGAAAATTACTGGAAATATTTTTTTTAATTTATTTAGTTTATCAGAAATCAACTTAATGAAGTGAAGGAAGAGAATAAGGATATTAGAATACAATGGAGGAACATATTGAAGAAATTGTAAATATACTTAAAAAGTCAACAGATCTGATGGTGATGAATGTCACAATGCAAGAAATAAAAAATATGCTGGAAGCACACAACAGCAGATTTGAACAGGCAGAGGAAAGAATCAGTAACACCTAAGATAGTAAATCTGAACTTGGACAGATATAACAGATAGATAAAAAGATAGAAAAATTCGGCAAGGACACAGGGAATTGAATGAGAGCATGAAATGCACAAGTGTAGACCTTATAGGCATCTCAGAGGGAGAAGAAAATGGAAAGGGCGTAGAGGGATTGTTAGAGGAAATAATGGCTGAAAACTTCCCAAACCTACTGAGGGAAATGGATTACATGTTCAAGAAGTACAGTGCACCCCAAACATTTTAAATCCCAACAGGCCTACACCAAGACATATACTTATCAAATTGTCAAATGTTCAGAACGAAGAGAGAATACTGAAAGCAACAAGAGAAAAACAATACATCAAGTACAAGGGAAGCTCAATAAGAATAAGTGCTAATTTCTCATCTGAAACCATGGAGGCAAAAAGGGAGTGGTATAACATATTTAAGGTGCTAAAAGAAAAATAAATTGCCAGCCAAGAATTCTGTATCCATCAAAGTGGTCATTTAAAAATGAGAAAGAGTTTGAAATATTCACATATAAACAGAAATTAAGAGAGTTTGTCAACAAGAAACTGGCCTCAAGAAAAACTAAACGGAGTCCTGCAGTGAGAAAGGAAAATGAAACAGAAGAGAAGGTTGGAGGAGAGTGTAGAAGGGAATATTATTACTAAAAATAACTAAAAAGATACAAGGAGAAATAAAAAATAATATGACATATGTAAACAAGGGACACAAGGAAGTTGCAAGTGAACAGCTGGAAAATTATTTTATATGCCAGCAATAACCAAGAAAGGGTGGGAGTAAGTATATTAATAGGGACAAAATAGATTTTAATAGCAAAACTCTTGTAAGAGAAAAATAAGGATCTTATATTTTAATAAAAAGGTTAATCTATTCCAAGGAAGCAACAATATACATTTAAACACCAAGCCAGGTTTCCCCAAAATATGTGAAGTAAACACTGGAAAAAGTAAGTGGAGAAATAAATGCCTCTGCAATTATAATGGGGGACTTTAATGCACCATTATCAACATTAGACAGAAAATCTTGAGAGAGCATCAATAAAGAAACCTAATCCTTGAAGAATACCTGAGAGGAACTAGACTTAAAGACATATACAGAATTTTACACCAAAATACAACAGAATATATGTTCTTTTTGAGGGCTCATGGAAAATTCTCCAGGATAAACAACATGCCAGGTCATAGAACAAGTCTCAAAAAATGCAGAAAGTTTTAAATTATATGAAGAAATATCTCTGACCACAATGGAATGAAGCTTGAAATTAATAAGGGGTAGTGAACCAGAATGGAAGTTAAACAACACACTCTTAGTCAATCAGTGAGTTAAGGAGGAAATTGTGGGGAAAAAAAAAACAGAATCCACCTTGAAACAAATGAAAATGAGAGTACAAGTTATCAAAAACTACAGAATGCATCAAAAACAGTGCTGTGGAGGAAATTTATATCCATAAATGTTTATTTTTTAAAAAGAAAAAAATAGATTAAATTAATGACTTAATTGCACACCAGTAGGAAAAAGGAAAAATACAACAAACTAAACCCAAAGAAGTATAAAGAAGGAAATTCCAAGGATTTGAGCAGAGTTAAATGAAATTGAGGAAAAAAAGCATTAGAAAAAATTAACAAAACCAGAAGCAAATCCTTGGAAAAGGTTAAGGAAATTGACAAACCCTTAGCTGGACTAACAAAGAAAAAAAGATAAAGGTGAAAATACATAAAATCAAAAATGAGGGAGGGGATATCACCACTGATACCACAGAAATAAAGAGAATCAGAAGAGGATATATTGAAAAATTTTATGCCAACAAGATGGATAACTTAGATGAAATGGACAAATTTCCAGAAACACACAGCAGGCTACATTGAAGAAAGAAGAAATTGATGAACTCAACAGATCAATCACAAGAAACAAGATTGAACTAGTCATCAAAAACCTCCCAACTAAGAAAAGCTGAAGACCAAAAGGCTTCACAGGTGAATTCTGCCAATCATTCTGGAATGAACTAAAACCAATCCTGCTTAAACTCTGACAAAAAAAAGAGAGGTGGAGGAAACATTTCCTAACTCAATTCTCTGATGTCAACACCACCCGAATACCAGAGTCACATAACATATCCACAAGAAAAGAAAACTACAGACCAATATCTCAAATGAACCTGAATGATAAAACCATCAATAAAATTCTCACAATTGAAGAATACGGACGGAATGCAACTATGGATTAAGTAGACTTATTATTCTATCAGTGAATGAACTTGTATCATTGATATAAAGGCAGTGACAACCAGAGGTTTTTGAGGAGAGGGAGATGGAAGAATTGGCATATAATGTGGGTATTCTTTGTACATTGGAAATGTCCTGCACGACAATGCAATGACAGATACAAACCATTATACATTCTGTCAAAATCTATAAAATTGTGCAGTGCAAAGTGTAAACTATAATGTAATCTATAGTGCATGATTAGTAATAATGCTTCATGTGTCCACCAAATGTAACAAATGAATCATACTCATATGAGATGTCACTTAGAGGGGGAAATGCAAGAGGTAAGGGGGTAACGGTATAAGAGAATCCCCTATATTTTATATGTGACTTTTCTGTAAACTAAATCTTTGAAAATCAAATGAAAAATGTAAGACACTGGGAGGACATACAGAAGAAATTGTCATTGTACAGAAAAGATAACAGATCTTATGGCTAAAGAAAGACACAATGCAACATTTTTTCCTTTTGTATATCATTTGTTATTTTAATATTATTATTTAAATTCTATTTTAAAAGATTTATTATACTTCTTTATTTCTCCACACCCCTTCATTGTTTGCACTTGCTGTGTCTGTTTGTTGTGTGCTTGTCTTCCTTTTAGGAGGCACTGAGAATTGAACCCAGGACCTCCCATGTGGGAGGGAGGCATCCAGTTGCTTGAGCCACCTCCTTTCCCTGCTTTGTTGTTCTCTCATTATGTTTTCCTTCTTGTGTCTCTTGTGACATCTTGTTTCATCAGCTCACTGAC
>JAQZBX010045038.1:0-21173 GCA_029593785.1 Cabassous unicinctus
ATGTGCATTTGTTTACATAAATGTTATTTGTTATATATATATATACATTTTATAAAGGTGCCTAGATTACCCAAATATTACTCAGAAACTACAGGGATTCCCATGCTCCCCACCGCCCACACCCCCAAAAACACCCCACACAACCATTCCCCATCCGTGTGGTACTACACCCGCAATGGATATACACATCCTGGGGCCTCAAATACTCTTTCTGCCCCTTTTCCCTTCTCTTTCCCTTCTGGAACTCCCATGACATGTATGTTTGTTGCATTTTGTGTTGTCATTCAACTCTCTGAGCCCCTGCTCAATTTTTTCCATTCTTTTCTCTCTTTGTTCTTTTTTCTCTTCAATGTTAGCTGCTCTGTCTTCGGTATCACTTATTCTTTCTTCTATCATTTCGAGTCTGCTGTTGTATGCCTCATATGTGTTTTTGACCTCACCTATTGTGTCTTTCATTCCCATGAACTCTTACTTTTCTGTTCAGGATTTCAAATTCTTCTTTGCATTCGCTCAATGTCTTCTTGATGTCATTTATTTCTTTAACTATATTGTCTTTCAACTCATTAATTTGATTTTGGAAATTTGTGCTCATCTCACTGATTAGTCCTTTCAAATTCTGCATCTCTTCTCGGACTTTGATGTATTCTTTTTCTTGGGCCATGTCTTCTATTTTCTTAGTATGGCTCATAATTTTTTGTTGGTGTTTAGGCATCTGGTTAGGATGTAGTTTACTTAGATGCTCAATATCTTTCTTTTTTATAGGGATTTAGTGGCAGGAGGTTGTGAGTTATCACAGTTCCTTGATTTTTGGCTTAACCTTGATTGTTAGGATTGTCCTGCTGGTTGCTCAAAACTGGGCACTGGACCCAGTAATTGGTTATAGAGTCGCTTCCTAAGGCCTTGGGCAGGGAGGCTATAGAGGCCAGGAAAAGCCTCTCCTACTTAATTTTAATTTTCTTATGTGCACTTCCTTGGTCTGCCAGGAAATGGCATTCATTGGCAGCTCTCAATTCAATGCCTGGTCGGAGTGTATTTGTTGTGACACAGACCAGATCAATGTGATAGAGCTTCCTGTCTTGAGGCTAAAAGCCTTTTAATTCAAACTTTCTGAGACAGTTCTCCAGTGTTCTCTGGCAGCCCCCTCCCTTTTCCCAGCTAGGAAATATTTCCACTCCCCTCTGAGTCCTCAACAATCAGTCCCTGTTAGTAGAGAAGAGGAGATTGGGGGGTTTGTATATCTTTAGCCACTTGCAGGCTCCAAGGCAAAGAATGGCGCAGCCCCACCCAGCCTGGAAGGGCTCTTGGGGACACGGCAGACCAAACCTGCAAATGAAAAGCCTAGTCAGCCCCAGGCTTTCTGTCCCCTCTCCTGTGGAGTCCTCAACAATTAGTCCAGGCTAGAAGAGAGGGAGATTGCGAGGGTCAGATTTCTCTAGTCCTTCGCTGGTTCCCAGGGAAAACCACCGTGTGGCCCCACCTGGCCTGGAAGGGCTCGTGGGGCACAGCAGACCAAATTTGTGGGTCAGAAGCTGAGTCAGTCTTAGGCTGTTTCCATCTCTCTCCCCTTTCCTGGGGTGGTAGATCTCTGGAGCCTCCTTTGTCTGTAGTCGCAGGCCCAGAGGCCTGAGAATTCTAAAGAGTCTTTAGTGTGGGGGAGGGTGCCGGCAGCAGTAGCCGCTGCTGGTTCCAACTCACAGTTCTGTCGTCGCAATTTCCCTCTTTTGTCCCTCTCTCCTCTGGGTGGTGTGCAGCCTTCACCTGCTGTCTTAAACCCTAGAAGATCTTTTTCGGGGCTGTTTCAGCCTGTCCTCTAGCTATTTTTCTGGAGAAGAGATTCCTGTGTCTTACTAGTCCGCCATCTTTCTGGAAATTGCCTCTGGGCCTTTCTTAAATGGGCTCTGCTGATGTTCCCCATCATGATGCTCCTTTTTCTTTGCTTTCATGGTTAACCACCCCTGCTTTGACTATCTGTTCAGCCTTGCCAGCCTATTCCTTCTCTTTGAGTTGACTTTTTTTCATCTTTGCTCTGATCTGATTTTTAGAGTTAAATTCTCAGAGAATAATCTTCTTTCTTTAAGTTACACATATTTTTTAGGGAGGCCTTACCAAAATCTCTAATAAACAAATAGGTGGATTGACTTCTTGTAATTCTTTCTTCATTCAATAGAGATACCTGAGGACACTTATTGGAGACCAATTTGTCCCACCTTTGTACTATGCCCAAACTACATACTTTGTCCATTTGTAGATAGACTTCTCCTTAGTTACCACTTATTTATTTATTTAGGATTTATTTATTTATTTATTTACTTTTTTCCATTTTTAACCCCCCCTCCCCGTTTTTGCTGTTTTTGTGTCCATTCACTGGGCAATTCTCTGTGTCTGTGTTCTGCCCTCTCTTCTCATCCTTCTCCCTCCTGTTTTCACTGGGATTCGATCCTCAGAACCCCCGATGTGGGAGAGAGGCATCCTACGCCTGGCCCACCTTAGTTCCTGGTTTTTCGGTGCGTCTCATCTTGGCTTTCCCTTGTGTCACTCTCCTGTTACACCATCATCTGATGGTACACCTGTGCATGTGGCCTTGGGGCTCACCCGCTCATGGGGCCTGGTGGCCCACATGCCTTCTATATTTTTCTTTTTTTTATTTTTACCAGGAGGTCCTGGGGATTGAACCCAGGTCCCTCCATATGGGAGACGGATGCCCAACCATTTGAGCCACATCTGCCCCCCCCCCCGCTTATTTATTTTTAAAATTGTTTCATTGGTTAATTTTTCTGGAGGTACAAGTTTACATGAGGATAGTGCAAATGGCAATAAAGGACAATCGTGAGACAGAGTTCTTTTCTTTCCAGAACAGTACACCCTGCTAACATCATCTCTAAGTTATATAGACCCACCAGAAATGGTCTTGGTTGAACATCTGGCTCTTTTTTAGCCAGGAAAAAGGTTAACTTGTTGGTTGATGGTTTTAAGTAACCTCATGCAAAATTCCTCCTTACCTGCTGTGCCTTTGGTAATTCTCTTCAGCTCTGGAACACTCTTCTATCCAAATCAGACGTATTCTCCAGAGTCTGGATCTCCACCCTGAAGCTTTCTCTGGCACCCTCCTTCAGCCACCATCTCACCCTTTCTGGATCTTTCCAGCATTCAGATTTGGCCCCATAGAATCCACAGCTTTGACTTGCTTTCCATTTGTCCCCTCTGTGCTACTCTTATCTTGGGCAAGTTGTAAAACTGCAGTTCCAGGATCATGTTTCCTTTCTTGTTTCTACCACAGCACCCTGGCTTGACTGACGCAGACAGCCAATTTTCTACCAATGCCTGTAAACTTGACCCTTCAGAGGTCCTGGGCAGTGCTAAGGTAGGGGTGACTGAAGACCCGTGCAGCTACTCTGAGAACATATTTTGAAAGCTTGATAAAGGAGCCTCCTCCCATAGAATTCATTGTTTTCTTTTAAGCATATAGGACTGTCCATGCTTTACTAAAATGAGTAGACATTGCATCTGGTCACTAAACTATATTTCAAAAGTTCTCAGGTGACATGGAAATCATGGAATGTTAGAACTCTGGGAAACTAGGGAAAGTCTAGTCCCACCCAGGTTTATTCCATAAGCATTGGTTTTCTCTTATGTGCAAGGCACTGTGCTGGGACTTGAAGAGGAATGAAGGAGTTCTTGCATTTGGGAGTGTGTGTTTTCTTACAGAGATCCCAAAGACATGGCTCACGGGCTCCACAGGGCTATTTAAAAATGAGAAGTTTTCAGTAAAAAGTCCAGATTTCCAGCCTCTCTTCAAAAATTGGAAGATGGGGTAATCTGGATTTGCATTCCCTGTGGCTTCTTCATCATGTATAACAGGGATTGGCAACCTTTTTATGTAAAGGACCAGATGGTAAATATATTTTAAGCTTTGCAGACCATATTGTCTCTATCACAACTGCTCAAATCTGGCTTTTAGTGCCAAAGCAGCCATAGATAATACATAAATGCATGGGTATGGTTGTGCTCCAATAAAATTTTATTTACAGAAACAGGCAATAGGCCAGATTTGGGCTGTAGGCCATAATTTGCCAATCCCTTATTTATATCATCTGCCTGGCCCAAAAAGTGCATGTGTTCACAATCTCCAGTTTCCAGGTGCAGACATGTAAGCAAACATTAAGATGCAGGTGACAAGGTCAGCACAGTTGTGTACAGGTGCTATAGGAGCTTAGGGAGGGATCTTTTAAATCCACCAATAAGGTTAGACTTAAGGCTTCAGGTAAAAGCTTCAGCTACTTCTGTTTTACAGAAAAGGAAACTGGGACCCAGATGAGTGAAGTGACTTGCCTAAGGCCCCTTGGAGAATGGGTTGAAAGCCTGGACTAAAAGCCAGTTTGCTGACTCCCCAGAATAGCTTTTTAACCATTATTTGCCATCCTAGCTTTCTTTATGTGTGTCCCCAAGAATATCCAGCAGACTTGCTATGGTAGTTTGAGGCTGTATGTAGCCAAGAAAATTATGTTTTTGGAACTGGTCCATTTCTATTGTAGATGGAATCATTTGATTAGAATACTTCAGTAAGGTGTGACCCAGGGTGGGTCTTAATCCTCTTCCTGGAGTTCTTTATAAATGGATAAATCCAAAGAGAGGGGACTGCAGGGACAGAGAGACAGAGAGAAACCCCTAGAGGCTGAGAGAGAAAGCCCTGGAAGCCAGAAGCTGAAATCAATGGAACACAGAAGCAGAATAAAAAGCCGTGAAGCAGACAGCTGTGGACAACAAAGCCTGGAGGAGGAGGGAGAGTCACAGCAGATGCCTCCACGTGCCTTGCCATGTGAGAGGGGATTCCAGAATCAGCTGGTAGCCTGTCTTGGGGAGAAAAAGCATGGCCTAATGAAGCCTTGATTTGGACATTTTTCTCTGTCTTGAAACTGTAAGTTTTTCAACTAATAAAGTCCCATTGTAAAAGCCAACTCATTTCTAGTATATTGCTTTGGCTGCCTTTAGCAAACTAAAACACTCACTCTAGAATTTCTAATCCTAACCTACCTCTAATCTTATTTCTGCACCCCACCCCCTTCTTTTTTTTTTTTTTTTAACCTTCTGACTGAATCATTTTCATTTCAGCAATAAATATTCTATGTATTTTAGATGTTTAGAATAGTTATTTCTGCATGGATGGTAATAAAGTTTTGCCAAAAGTTAACATCAGATCAATAATCAAACAGACTTGATTTCATTCATTAAAGACTTCAAAAAATAACTCATTCTGCATCCCAAAATTTACGAAACTCACAGGAAGTTGTTTTCCAAATAAGTAGTGGTGTAACACCCCAGGATCTTGTACATCAGGGGCAGTTGTCTGTCCCTGAGGATGCACCCTTCCCCCATACAATCCTCAGATTTCATCCACAACCATGGTTTCAGTCTCTGTCCACATCCAGAAACTTCAGAGCCTTTATCTCCAGTCCCAATCTCTCTTCCAAACCCCAGATGTTTGTATCTGTCTCCTGGACACTTGCTGGCTCATAATTTCCCCTCTGTTGAGGCTAGGACTATATCCAGGTGGTCTCCTAACCATACACTTGAGAGTTCTCTAGATGCTCTTTTCCCTGCTTCCCCATAGTCAACCATCTTAGTTTGCCTGAACTGCTATGGCAAAAACCATGCAATGGGTAGCTTAAACAAAGGGAATTTATTGGCTTAAGAGTTCCAAAGCTAGAAGTTCAATATCAAGGCATCAGTGAAGCCATGCTTTCTCCTCAAAAACAGCATCTTTCCAGTGCAGGCTGGCCAGCAATCCTCAGGGTTCCTTGGCTTTCCTGTCACATGATGATGTCCTCTCCTTTCTCTTCCAGGTTCCTGCTGACTTCCTGCTTCTGGATCCTTGTAAGGCCTTCAGTAATCTGGATTAAGACCCACTCTCATTCAGTTGGACCACACCTTAACTAAAAATAACATCTTCAGGAGGTCTTATTTACAATAGGTCCACACCCACAGGAATGCAGATTAGGATTAAGAACACATCTAAATTGGGATACATATTCACTCTACCATACGAATTATAACCCTGGTCGCCCCAACCATCTCATGTATCTTTCCCTAACTCTCTATCTGCCTACATTGAGGTCTTCATTATCTGTCCCCTGGGCAACTGTACTTGCCTCCTAATTGGATCCCCTGCTTTCAGCCTTGCCTCCTGCCCATTGATGCCAGAAAGATTTTCCTAAAATACAACTCTAATTATGTCTGTCCCATGTTTCAAACCCATCCATTGATGACTCCCCACAGCCTCATGATAAAGCTCCGAGGGTCAGCATAATGTCCCAGGTCTGTCAATCTGATTGAGGTCTAACTTTCTAGTTCCAGAGGTAGAACTTCACAGTTTCCTAAGACATGGGAAAACCCAGGCATGTTATCATGCTGCCTTCTATCCTTCTGAGACCTGGTAGGGCAGAAAGTGGAGAGACCCTGGCCAAGAGAGGAGTTAAGGGCTCCAGTTGCTCTTCATTTCAGAGGTGGTGATGGTGAGGGGGTTGGAAGTTGGCTCACACTGATGGCTGAGAAGTAATAGGGGGGGCAATGAAATGTCGGGTAAGGCTGTAGGTGGCCAGTCCTTCTTTGTCCAGAACTGCCCTTTCAGCTCTTGGTGGGCACTATAGCTCAGTCTAGGAGTGGGTTCTGTAGTCTCAGGGTCTTAAACCTTCTCTTTTATGGGACTAGCTGAGTGAAGTCTTAACTTCTCGTAAGAGTAGGGCAATCAACACTTGAGCTGCCCTAACCTACCCATCCTTTAAAAATACATGACTAAAAGCCAATAGCATGCTTACAACTTCCACATGGCATGGAGTCCAAATCTAAACTGTTGTGTTATCAAGTTTCACTGGTCAGCTTTACTCTGAGGCCTACAGGCTTCAGCTATTTTAAAGGCAGTATAGTCACCAAAACTCTCCAGATTCTCCCAGGTTTCTTGTGTGGTACAAATGAGACCAGTTGTATGCAAATTTTTCCCAAAGTGAAAGACCAACTCACTGGCTTAGAGTGAGGAGGCCTGAGTTTGAAAACTGTTCCAGTCATTGGCTATATGTGTGAGAGTTCATTTATTCATTCATCTATTGAACATCCTGAGTAGCTGCCAGTGGCCAGGTCTGGGCACCAGGAAGATAGAGAACCAAATAAGACATGCATCCTTAGTGAGAAAGGGGTAAGGAGGGTGGGACAGATCCTACAAATGATTAAATACAGTGTGATTCCAAAAGAATACACACTACATTATTCTGTTTATAGAGAGAGTCAAAACAAAGCAAAACTAAATGTATGGCTTTAGAAATGAGGGTCAGGGTTAGCTCTGTGGAGGAAGGCAGGGGTTCTGGAATTCCAGGGATCTACATCTTGAGGTGTGCAGTGCTTGCACAGGTGTGTTAAATTTGTGATAATTTATGGGGGTGCCCAATAAATAAGTGTGCACACATATGATTCGTGCATTTTGCTACATGTATGCCAAATTTCAATTAGGCGTTTAAAAAATAAAAATAGATATGAAGAGTACGTTTTTGTACAAATAGGAAATTATACTGATTTAAGAATCAATATTATGTATAATAAGGTGCTGTGTAATTGAAAATAGATATATAATGTAATTGAAAATATATATGTAATGATGTGGGGCATTCTACAAGATAATTCAGTTGGATTTTTCAAAGTATTTATATAAAAAAAAAGTGGAGGGACTGTTCTAGGAAAAGAGATGAAGAGTCATAACAATGAAATAAAATTCAGGTTACTTGATTGGATCCAGGTTAAAAATAAAAATGAAGCTATAAGATATATCATTGGGCAAAGGGGGGGAATTTGAATATGGCTTAGTTATCAAATAATATTATGGAATATTCATTAATTGTATTTGGTGGCTTTGCAGGGGTCTTTCTATGCCCAGGTATTTAGGGGTGAGGTGATAACAATGTCTGCAACTTACTTTCAAATGGTTCAACAAAAAAGGGTTCATCTATGATGAAGCAAATATACCAAATTGTTAACAATATTGAATGTAGGTGGAGCATAAATGTACTATTCTTTCAGCTTTTCTTCATGGTTGAAAATTTTCATAATGAAAAGTTAGAAAACTTATATAATGCAACAAGAGGTTTGTAAACATTTCTATGAGAACCCAAGAGATAATTTTCTCTCAGAAAGTTGGGCAATTCCCATAAGCTTTTTAGGCTTCTGCTTTTTCACTTCAAATAAGGGAGGGGGTTGGGGTTTGAAAATCTTTAAAGTCTAATATTCTAGAGTTCTATATAAAGTATAAATATGCTCAATTCTGTGTTTGCTCTCTTCTCAGGTAATAGACCCCTCTGCTATGGCCAAGTAAACTCGCCCATTTGATAAATAATCCATTGATGTCACTATATTTTATGCACATTATCTCTTTGATATTTAAATGTCAAGGTTGACTCTGTCAGTTCTTAGTGAGCACACTTAATGACTAAAGAATAATTGAGTTCTAAATTAATTAATTGAACAACCACAACCAGTAAGTACTTATTAAGCAACTGCTTTGGAACCATTGGTTAGGTGCTGTGGAGAGTACAAAAGAAATAGGACAGCATCTCTGGCTCAAGAAATGTATAGTGTTTTGGGGGAAGACCCAAGTGATATGCACAAAGCAATAAAGGAATAATCGAGGATCTTGGAGTCACATAGGATTTCCAGAAAGAGAAAGAGAATTGAAGGTCTCGTGGCCAGGAGAAACGTGTGGAGGGGCTGGCATGAGGAAAAAGTTAAGAGCAACTCATTCCATTCCTATCCGCCAGCATTTGATTTGTGTGTTTATTCTTAATTATTTTTGTTTGACCTCCCTCCTCAGAGTCTGAACCTCTTAGCTGGACAGTGGGTCAGGTCAGCAGGGGTTATGAGTTGGGAGGGAAGCCAGGTAAGGCAGGGGTTTAGGAAGGAGCCACAGGTAAAGATGTGGTTGAGATGATGAAGGCCAGGTGTGGTGGACCATGTCTTGAGTGGCTGTTAAGAAGTTGCTCCACATAAAATACCAAATAAGAGGAGAGTTTAGCTATTGAGGCCCACTGTACGCCAGGATCTAAGCAAGCATCAAGGTCGTCTCCCAGGGAAGCCAAGGCTTCCTAAGAGCAAACTTCTCCTAGTCTTAAACATCAGACTGTGGTAAAGTCTAGTTCCTCTGTGTCAGGAATTGTGTCCTCATCTCTTCAGCCCCTCTCAGTGACCATGTCTGTGAGCTGTACCATGGGCTTCTGACATTCATATTTTCATCAGCTTCGTCTGCCCTCTTTCCCTCATAAGTTACCAGGACTCTCAGACTCTTCCCTCTCAGCTGAAATTTGGGTTTTGGGCTGGGTCTCTGGAGTGGACTTTGAGACTTTAAGTGTTCACAGACTTTTTTTTGACAGAGTTGTTGATTTTGGTGAAAGAAAAGCAGGGTCACTTGTTAGAACATTGGATCATCTTGAATAATCCATTCTCTAACTTCCATGGGAACATCTCTAAAGGGATATTTTTTAAAAGGCAAATCTGATCTCTACTAATGAAATATTTTAGAATGGAACAAAATACCAGTGCACATGAAATTCCTATTTCAATATATTTATCAATTATAATGTTTCTCTTACACACACACACACACACACACACACACACACACACACACACACACAGATCCTGTTTTTGTTTTTTGCTTTCAAGTCTTTGGTATGTCCAAAGTTTGGTCTTCTTCTCTGATGGTTTCTAAATTTTTATCTTGTTCCTTTGGAAAGGCCATCATTTCCTGTGTCTTTGTTTTGTAACCTTTTGTTGCACACAATACATTTTAATATTTTAATGTGTTAATTCTGAGATTTAGTCCCTGAGCCGTCTGTTCCTTAATTTTATATCCAGCTAGTGATATGACAGAAATTTCCTTGAGTGCCAGGAACTAAAAAAAACAAACCAACCAACCCAAAAACACCTTTTGCAGTCCTTTTCAAATTGGCTCTGCATTGGCTGTACATCCTTCAGGGTTCAGCCCTACTATCAAGATTAGCCCATGGGAAAGTGAAATGCAGAGTCCTCTCCATCTCTTCTGAGCTTGCATCTTGTCCTGTGCTTGTGTTTGATTGTGGTCTTAGGAATTCCCCCGTATACAGGAATCCCAACGTCCCCTCTACTCCCTATGAAATAGTATGCCCCCTCCCCCTCTCCTGGGTACTCTGTTTTACGTGTTAATGCTGGTAATCTTTTGCCCCAGGCTGCTTTGACAAAATTGTTTCTTACACTGCTTTAGCTGTTCACACGCTGCTTCTGTTTGCAGAGTGCAGAGCAAGTTCTGGGAGGGCAAGCCAGAGATGTTTCCTTGTAAACTCTTTCAGGCTGCCCCTTACCCCACCCCTCATAGATTGTCACTGACATTCAGGCACTGCAGTATGCACATAGGGGTTGCTCTGCTTCCTCTAGAACAGGGCCAGGGACCTACAAATGGGAGCATAGGCTGGCTCCACACTGTGTTGGGGAGGGGTAGTGGGACCTCGGCCAGCAAGAGTGCCACAAGCATCTCCTGCCATCCCCCCCTGCAAATGGCTCCCTCATCTGTCTACTTGTATGCTTGCTGGGTCTGCTCGTTGTCTCTGTTCATTGTGCCTGCTCATTGTCTCTGCTAGTCTTCTTTAGGAGGCACCGGAATCCAAACCTGGGCCACCCATGTGGGAGGCAGGTGCCCAACCACTTGAGCCACATCTGCTCCCCTCATACCACTTTTAATGCTGTGTTTTCTTGATTTGGCACTTGCATAGCTACTGCAACCCTTTAACCCTTTTTCCAGAGTTTTGAAGAAGATGGCTCTGCCAGTTTTTTCTAGTTGTTCAAAGATTCTGTGGGGAAATGGCATCCTAGGTCATTTTACTCTGTCATCTTCATTGATCAGAGCTCCTATTGTTGTGGCTGTCATGATGAGAAACCCAAAACAGCACTCAGAGTAGCGGAGGAACCAGGCTTTATTATGCATGCAGGCCCAGAGGAAAGTTCGGTTTCCAAATTCTGGGCCCCCAGCCCCAGTTTTCTGGAGTTTTTATTGGGGTCTGCAGGCTCCCATTCATTGGCTAGCGAGTTGGCGGGTGGAATTTTTCCATTACCTTAGGCAACTAAGCAAGCATGGTTACAGAAGCAGAACTGCAGGTTATGAAATCAAGCAGGCAGCGTTACAGAGCCAGAAGTGCAGGTTTCAGTTCTAAGGCGGGAGATTCTTGTCAGAAAAGGGGGAGGGGTAGGGCTGCAGTGACTTTTCCTTATCACTGTATCCTTATTTTTAAAGATTTTTTTATTTTATTTTTATTTATCCCCCCCTTGCTGCTTGTGCTGCTGTGTCCATTCGCTGCGTGTCTTCTCTGTGTCTGCTTATCTCCCCCTTGCTGTGAGGTCCTGCCGCATCAGCCCACGGCGCTGCGCGAGCCGGCCTGCCCTCACAAGGAGGCGACGGGAAGCGAACCCGGGGCCTCTCATATGGTAAACGGGTGCTCTATCCATTGTGCCACACCCGCTTCCTGCCATGAGGTTGCTGCATCAGCCCACCACACCGCTCAGGCCGGTGTGCCCTCACAAGGAGGCCTCGGGACGCGAACCCGGGCCTCCCATATGGTAAACGGGGGCTCTATCCACTGAGCCACACCCGCTTCCCTGTATCCTTATTTTTAAAGCCATACATAGACTTCTACAAAACTTTCATATTTGTAAATTTGCAACGTGGCATTGTAACAATAGCAGTTTTTTTCTAATTAATCATTTTAATAATTTAAAATCAAGCTTGGTAGGACTTCTTTCTAGCCATTTTTAAAGTTATGTTTAATTATCTATGTGTAAGAAATTTGTTTAATGCTTTTCTCCCCAGCTAGACCATAAACTCCAAAGGGCAGGACTAAGTGTTGTATTTCCAGCACTGCACCATGCCTGGCATGATGCTAAACTCATAGTCTGTGCTCAATAAATATTTGTGGAATAAATAACTGGCTTATTCATCTAGTCCAATGGCTTTTGAATTTTATGTATTTTAACAGATTTATCAAGGGATAATTTACATATTGTAAAATCAGCCTGTTTATTGTACAGTTTTATGTTTATTGTACAGTTTTATGTACACAGTTGTGTAACCACCACCACCACAGCTATAACAGCTTTGATCTGCAGGAGACACAAATGTAATTGCTAAAGGGTCTGTCAGTGCTGATTACATGGGGTAGAAATTGGAATTATTTTTTTAATAGACTCTAGCAAAACTTTATAAATAAATGTACTTGTATTGGGAAAAAAGCTCTTTTATATAATGATTAATTGTTTTAGCAGAAACAGACCTGTGGACTCATCCATTCCAACCCTCTCCTTTTTTTTTTTTTCTCCCTAAGGAGGTATCAGGGATTGAACCCAGGACCTCGTACATGGGAAGCAGGTGCTCAACCACTGAGCTACATCTGCTCCCTCAAACCCTCTCATTTTGTAGATGAAGAAACCAAAGGTTAAGCAACTTGCCCAAGGTGAGTGGCAAGTGCAGCACAGGAGCTCACATCATTTAATCTCCAGTCCTAAGATCTCTCCCTTTCAGAATGTGGATTCTGAATTGTTCAATGATCTATGGAGCTGAACATTTATTTCTGGTTTTCCTTGTGATTGCTATTGTGCCTAGAAATAAGGAGGTGCCTGTGCCTCCACTGAGCACCCCTGCGTATGGACGAGGGCCATGGAATCCTGGGATCCCTGGCTCAAATGACCTCCTTTTTGAGATCTTTGTCTCTTCCTTGACATACGCCAATTAAAATGTCTATTTCGAAGCACAAAACTATTCAGGATTGGTGAAGTTCATACTTTGGATTCTAACCTTCATAACAGATTGTTGACTAGAAAGATTTGGAAGCTTGGTTTTGTTTTACCAAGTATGTGGGTAAGAAGCCATTAAAGGCAACCCATTTTAGCCACAGCTGTTCCATGAAGGAGGGGGAGGACCTTCGTGAGTGAGGCAGAGAGGCCAGACTGGACTCCAAAGCGCCACTGGGCCAGGTGTAGCCCTCCTTCCCCCTCCTCCATCCCTTGCAGGGTAACCAAGTCCCAAACACAGATGACAAGGTTGTGGAAGGCAGTGTGTCCAGGGGTGGGGGTGGCTGCAGGGGTGGAGGAAAGAATAAGACAAAAATGTTACCTTTTGATTTTCAACTCCATGAACTTCAAAGTCTCCCATTCACACTGCTTCCTTCAGTCTTTTCAGTGTCATCTTAACAACAGTCTGGAGAACATATTACCTTAACAATGTGTTTGAAAAGTTGTGTTTTTGTTTTTTTTTAAGAATGCCTTAAGTAAAACCAACTTCTCCCTCTGCCCCCTATTCCCTATCCCCAAATAACGCTTCTGCTTTTCCTAGAAAACAGGTTAAAACTCCTGCAACTGTACCAGGCCAGAGAAGGCTGTTATCAGGAGGCATTAGTCCAGCCAGTTCTTTAGAGAATGGGGGCAGGTGGCAGGTGGCGAGGGCCTTTCCAAGATTTTAGCATTGTTAAGGGCCAAATAGAAACAGATGCAGCTAGAGCAATAGAAAAACAGTAGAAGTCGCCTCTGTTTTGACTGGAGGCCTGGAATCCACTACTTAGTGAATTAGCAGAGCATCCCCAGCCAATGTGGACCAGCCCTGGCCAGTGGGAGTAAAGCAATAAACAAGGATCTCAGCCAGAATCTGTAAGCGTTGGCCTCTCAGGCTGAAATATATAGTTAATAGGCGCTGGCAGGCATGCTCTCTGATTATGGGGAAACCATCCAATTTGACTACGGTTTTGCATGCCTGTGGGGCCAGGCTGGAAAATCAACTGGAGCAATTTACTGTTTAATGGCAAAGCTTCTTAATTATAAAAGCTTCTAGTGTACCTAGAGGCTTGGGCTGAATGGTGAGATCCTAGATGGAGCTTGGTGCCCCGGCCCTCTCTGCTTGGGCTTGCTGAACTGCCCCAGAGAACTGCCTTCAGTGGCTCTCAACCCTGGGAAATCACTCAAGTGGGAAGCCTAAAGGATCCTTAAATCAAAGGACATGACCCCATTTGTCCTATTAGAGAAGGTTAGCCTCCACACACTATTTTTTACTGCATTTAATTTTTCCTTCTTTTTAGTACATGATTCTTTTTTATCTAGCCAGTAAATTTATTTAGCTAATATTAGTTTAAAATTTTTTGCCTGTTTTTATATTTTAAACCTCTGCTTTTTAATCCTTCATATTCTATATTATTCTTAATGTTCATTCTGCTTCTTAATCTCATTTATCTTAATGCCATGATAATCTTATAATTTTGTTTTCAGTATTTTCACTTTATTAGCTTTATCTATTTACACATAGGTTTTATCTGGCTTTGACTATAATCTTAGAAGGGGGTAGGAGGATTGTGAAGAGGGCTCCTGGCTATAGGTACAGAAAGGAAATCTCTTTTCCTTGAAGAGGGCTCTTCAGCAACCCAAAGAAATTCACCCATTTTTTCACTTTTACCAACGCCCTTGGCTTTGTTACTTAGTAGGTCCTCAGGCCTAGGAAAATGATGTCTACATCACCTGATGACTACTGGAACTTTCTGCAGCATCTTGCTTAGTGGTTGGGCTGGGGAGGGCTGGGGGGTAAAGAGGAAGAGACTGACACAGCCTGAGGAGGGAGAGGGCAGAGGGAGGCTGGTTTGGTGGGATTGGCAATTAGTGGAGGTACTCAGGTTTGCAATCCTGGAGTTAATGGTATAGTGACTTTGAATTTGCTCATAATTAGAGCTGGCAAGGGAGTCCTTACCCAAGGCAATGAGAGAGAGTGGAAAACAGCAAAGGAATAAGCAAGCAGGGGACTGAATGCAATGAAAGTCCTGTGCTGCCACACGTGCTACATGGAATGATGGAGATGCTCCCGTGGGGCCTACGGGCTGTCCCCACTCTCAGTAAGGGTTTCCCCTGGAAGGCAGAATCAAGCCTAGTGTCCACCTTCGGTGAAGTCAGGTCTTCTCAAGGAAAAACGAGATGGGACAATGGTCCCCGGCTGGCAGCAGAGGGAGCTCTCATCTCTCGCTGGGTCTTGACGTGACTGTGGCTGGGTGAGGCTGGCTAGCAGCCCTGCAGCGGGCTTCTAGCTGAAGATAGGTAAATAGCACTCTGTAAACCAGATTACCCAGTTTTATGGCATTCCCTGTGGTTGTTTCCCAAGGTTGGTTACCCCCTAAGGCTTTACTAAAGCCTATTTGGGCCCTGACTCAATATTGTTATTCTTAAAGCTGTGTTTCTCAAAGTGGGTCTGTAAACGGGTTCTCGAGGGAGTGAATGTTCCACAAGAGTTTTCAAGTTTTGTGTTTTTGTTCTGACGGTAATTTTATAAGAATACATTTAAAATGTTCTATCACATTATTTCAGTGTGAAAGGATGAGTTTGTGTTTATCATTATGTCAATGCCAACTAAAGGACAAAAAACATCGTGACATGCAATGGGAATAAAGATTTTGCAGAAAGTTTTAGTAGAGAAAATGGTTGGGAAATTGAGCAAATTCCTGGTCCAAGGGGGTTGTTTAGCTTCCTAAGCTGCTGAAAGCAGATACCATAAAGTGAGTTGGCTTAACAATGGGAATTGTATTCGCTTAGTGTTTTATTTTATTTTTTAGGAGGTACCGGGGATTAAACCCAGGACCTCCTACATGTGAAGCAGGTGCTGAACCAATGAGCTACACACACTCCCCAGCTTACAGTTTTAAGGCTGAGAAAAGTGTCCAAATCAAGGCATCATCAGGTGATCTGGGCTTCTCTGCCACATGGCAAGGCCTCTTGTGAAAAAACACTGTCTTCTTACTCAGAAAGATGGTACAGCTTCTTATTACTAGCTTGAATCAGGGAAAAGGATTGATTTGAACTGGACTTTCTGCCTTTATGGGAAATTACTGAATTGTATCAAAATGACCAGCAGAACAACTAAAACAGACTCAACCTCTAAGAGCAATGCTAATGGGAAGTCAAGCTTTATTCAGAGTAGGTGTGGACTTTCTCTGATGTATAGAGTTTCTTTCTTTTGGGAAAAGCATTTGTAATGGTTAATGAATCTCATCCCCATTTGGTCACCAGAGCACAGGCTGCCCTCACATGCTTAAGTTCTTCCTTAGCTCTTTTGCTGAAGGACTTGGCTTCCAGGATGACATGTTTTGGGCGCTTTCCTCTCCCTGGAACATTGTAGCAGCCCAACTGTACCCTGTCAAGGATGGGAGCTGCTCTTGTTTCAGCAGCACTGACCGTTGTCTGCTTCACCAAACAACGGTCTACGTTATATTGGGGTCGACAGTCGGGCCGTAGTTCTGGTTCTTCTTCAAGTGGTATTACTTCATACAGACCTTCCCAAGTTGACTTAGGTGATATTTGTCAAAACTGGTCCTATACTGATAAAGCAGGTAGTTTAGGGAATGAGGACACAAACCTGGCAGAAAACCATGGCTATGGAAGACATGGCCGTGGGAATCCCCTGAGAGAAATACCCCTCCACCCCCCCACCCCCAGAAAGCGGCTGGAAGAACCCACAAGAATTTTCCTTGATGTCTGGGATCAAGGAACAGCCCAGGATGTTCCCAGGGGACCTTATCATTGGGCTCCCCAGGGGATTGATGGGTGGGGTAATCAATCAAAACAGCAAACAACTGGGACCCCTCCTCCCCGAAATTAGAAATAAGCAAGAGGGAGGAATAATTAATGGTTTAAAAAGCCAGCACAGGGACTAAATTGACCCTTTTTTGCCCTTTTTCCTTTCTGCCTGGACCAGCCTGCAAGTATACCTGAGACCCATAATCTTGTTATTTTCTCCCATTTCTCTTATCTCATTTTCTTAATAAACTACTGGCCTAACTAAACTGGCATGTTCTTAAATTCTTGTTTGTAACATAGCCAAGAGCCTAGAGAAAATTTGGCAACACTGATGGCATGCATCATCAGTTCAGTCTCTTGGGGTCTTCCATTGCTGGACAAGGTGGTATGGCTGTGTCTCTGGGACCTGAAGTTTCCTGGCTTACCTTAGTCTACATGGCAGACTCACAATGGGGTAGGGGGGAGCGAAAGAACTTGCACAGGTGTTCTATATGAACAATTTGAAAATTGATGAAAAATCACCACAATGTCCTTAATATTCTCCAGAAATTAGGCTTAATTTACCAAATGCTGTTGATTGTAATCAGTGATGGGATAATTAATGATATTTAACCATGTTTATTGGCTAAATCATTCCATACATCAGTTTAATTCATAACTGAAATGCTATGGTAACTTTCATTCATATATTTAAAAGCCCAAGAGGATCTTGTCTCTTGTAAGTACTTCTTAAAGACCACACATAGCTCACAATCATTCCATTACTTCCTGAGAATAAGAAAATCCAACTCTCTAATCTATGAAACTAAAAAGCAATCTATGGGAGATTATGTAAGGGAGCTTTGGGCCCTTCATGATTGCTACTCCTGGCGGCTCATAAACTGTTCCAAAGGCTACTCGTCCCAAAGATTAGAGGGTAGGGCAAGTTCAATGCTGTTTCATGGCAAGTCCAAACTTACCAGTTTCCATTGAGAGAAGGAGGCTAAATGAATGAGAGGAAATGATCCAAAGGTGTCATAACTAGTATCTACTTTACTTTCAGGTTAAAAAAAATTTTTTTTTCTTTAGGAGGTACCTGGACATCGTACATGCGAAGCAGGGGCTTAACCACTGAGTTATACCCGCTGCCCAGGTTTAAAAAATTTAGAAAAGATATTTACCATTCCTTCATGCTTTTAACATTGCCTGCAGTAAAATAAAACAAAACAGTTATACAAACTCTAAATTAAACGCCCAAGGCAGTGATTCTAAAGATTGAGGGGGTGGTACCTCCTTATGGGAATGACTAGAAACTCTCCATTGGTATTTTCAAAGAACACTTCTTTCAAGGCTTCCACAAGTATGTGAGGCTGGGATTTGACGGAAGGTGAGAAAAACTTTCCAGGGGGAATAGCTAAAGAGTTGGGAACAAAAGCTGTGTGGCTAGAGTGCAGGGAGAAGGGGCATGTGGGATGATGGGGCTGGGGGCAGGAGGGTGGGGGGCGAGGGGTTGGCTAGAAGGAGCCGGACCATGCAGAGACCAGATTGAGTTTATGCCGTTTTAGTCAGAATTGGGGGAAAAGACTGGGAACACTGCCTAAACAGTTCCTTTAAATGCAGAATTGAGTAAGAGGAATCTTCTCCTTTTCATCTTTTGTTGTTCTTTTTCTTTTTCTCCATCGGCTTTCCGTTACTGATAGGTTGACTTTTTTTTTGTTTATTTTTCAAGTTAAAAAAAAATCAATTTTATTGATATATAATAAAGCATACAATTCATTCAAAGTACAATCAATGGTATTTGCTATAATCATATAATTGTGCATTCATCACTTCAATCATTATTGGAGCATTTTCATTATTTCAATAATAATAATAATAAAACAGACTAACAAAATTCCTTACCTTTCAAACTCTCTATGCTTCTCCCACTGTACATAGCTGCTGTTTCTGGCTATTCTATCCAAAGTGATTATACTAGGTTGACTTTTAAGTATGTAAATATTCCTGTATCCCACGGTTTCTATGGCCAAGCTCAGGATTCTTTATCTTTCCCTTTGAACAGTCCTAGTAGATTTTTTAAATCTACTATGCCCTCTGTTTTCCCTTTGATTTTTAACCATTTGAACCTCAAACCATTTGTCTCTATAGAGAGACACACACAAATGTATATACAATAATATACATATATTTACATACAACACACACATATACAATTATTTTTTAAAAATAATTCAGAGATGGAAGTGTTACTGTTGTCCTCCACATACATATTTCCTGGATAGAACTCTTACCCCAGCAGGGTGGATGGTAAGCTGTCTTTAACCACTAAATTATTATATAAAATGCTTTACATACATTTCTTTCTTTGCACTAATTTTCCTCTTGTAGCCTTTTAAAGATATTTTTAGCCTCTCATTCATTAGAACTTGATATACAAACTTTTTTCTTCTTTGGCTTTTTTGACCTTTGTCTTCCTGTTTTTTCTGCCTTTTTTTGCCACTGAAATTCAAAGGCAGTAAAATATGATTCCCCTTTCGAAGACATCTTAATACATTTTAACACTTACAGTCAGGAAATCCTGGGTGGTCTAGATAAATCTCTTTTTGTTATAGTAAAACCAAGGATAGGAGGTGGGGCTGGGCCAAGTGGGAAAACAATTTGAGTGTTGAGGAAAAATGAGTCATTGGGATAAGAAAGGGGAGGAGAAAAGGAGGAAAGGGAAAATATGAGTAACAGAGAAAACTGGGAAGAAACGGGGGTTGAAGAGAGACGACTTCAAAAGCCAACCTAACTCATTCCCTACAGGAAGTCTTAACTCACCCTGCCCCCATAGTAGTCAATGTTTCTATTTTGTTAACTCAGAATTTAGGCTGCAGTTATTACTTTACTACTTTGAGACTGCCGAAACGTTGCTCCTGTGAAGTGTTCTCCTGCAGACACAAGAATCCCACCATGGCTTCATGGATGTTATTTGGAACTTCCAAGGGCACTGGAGGCCACAAAAGTAATTTGATGAGGACTCAGGAGAGGCCCTTACCAAGGCTCTAGTGAAATTCTCAGTGACTCAAGACTCCCTCCCGTTCTGCAGGTTTTAATTCTGAGCCATGTCTTTTGTTCTGCTGTAGTGGAGCCACTCTCTGCCAATCCAGCAACATGCAGAATTTACCGATTTTGGAAAAGAGGGTGATTTCCGATATCATCTAATCCATGTGGATGAATGATCAGCAACCCTGTACCTCCATTTCATCAACAGTGAAATGAGGTTAAACTATCACCTGCCTCAATAGGGCACCATGAAATCATGTAAGTTAATGACTGCACTTTTATCCACGCACATAGTAAGTGCCCCCAAAACGTAAGCTATTATGAGAATTGATTTAGATTAAACCTGATATTGCAGATACAAACTATTCCTTTATGCTCAAAGTATGGTTTGTCAGGGGTCTATGAAGTCAAAACTTTAAAAAATAATACTAAGAAGCTATTTGTCTTTCTTTTTCTCAGACAGTGGAGCTTTCCAGAGGTACCTGAAAAGTAAAAACTTGAACATACAACAGCGGCAATGAAAATCCAGTTGTCTTTTATTAAGCCAGACATTAAAGAGCTTTGGAAAAAAAAGTAAAACAATGCTACTTTTCTCACTTTTTATAAAAATCCATGTCATAAAATTAAAATTTAAAATTGTTTTAATTTCCAATATCCGTAGACATAACCTATAGAAACAAAAGCTCTTTGGGGTTCTCAATAATCTTTAAGTGTAAAGGGATCCTGAGAAGGTTGGCCGCCTGGTACCACAATTTGGCGCTTTCCAGCCTCCCTGCCTTTCTCCGGTGCTATTCTCCGCCTGGTCTGAACTTCTATTTTTGCTTGTTAGAGCCCGACCCCTCCTTCAAGAGCTCGTAAAACGGGTTCTAGAAGCCGCTCTGGATCTCGCGGCCGCCTCGGCACCCTCTGCCCCGGATGCTGGGCCCTCTCGGGGTCCCGGGCCTCTCCTCGTCCTGAGTGACTCTGCATCCACGGAGACCCTCTCGCTGGCCGGCTAAGTGTTCCTCCAGACCTGGCCGCTTTCCCGAGCAACAGCTCGGCCCAGCCACCATTTTTACTACGGGGCGGTGCCTGGACCTAACTGGGCAGGGCCGCGCCGGAGGGCCACTAGGGAACAGCCACCGAGTCACTTTGAGCCCAGGGGCAGCGGGGCACGGAGGGTGAGCCAACCCGCCAGCCGCACGCCCCACGCGGGTGCCCGCCGTCCGGGAGCTCCGGGCGCCCCGGCACTGAGGGGAGGGGCCACGTGCCACGTGGGGGCGTGGCCTCCGGCCCGCGCGGGAAGGGGCCGGCGCCGCGTGCGCGCGCACAGCCGGCGGCCGCGCGCAGCACGCTCGGGGCCGGGATGGCGGCGGCGACTGGGAGCGGGTCGCCCCGGGAGGAGGAGGGGCCTGGTGGGGAGACAGCGGCCCCGCAGCCCCCGGCCCCGACGAGCGCGCCCGGGGCTCGTCTCTCGAGGCTGCCTCTGGCGCGCGTGAAGGCCTTGGTGAAGGCGGACCCCGACGTGACACTCGCGGGACAGGAAGCCATCTTCATCCTGGCCCGAGCCGCGG
>JAQZBX010045039.1:9973-21272 GCA_029593785.1 Cabassous unicinctus
CATTGGCATCCAAGAATATGAATTAAAATAGGTACCTAATAAGTATTCAAAGTTCTTTGGGGGAAGCATCACAGTTTGTCCATGAAGGGACTCAAAGTGACTCCTCAGGGACAGTTCCCCCAACATTAGTTGCTAGGCCTTTTTATGTGTATCTTCTTGGACAGGATGACATGAATGATTTTGAACTAAGGACAATCAAAGATTTGTAGTATTCCTATGCAAGATACTCAGCATACTAAATTGCTAAAGCAACATCTTTTCTTATGCACAAAGCATAAACCCTTTCAGGACCTCGATAATCACACAACCCGGGAAGAGAAAAGCGGCATGCAACAAGTTCACTGCAATTATATTTAATCATTATTATTTCCTAAATCTTGAATATTTTCATATTTAATTTCAAAGACATCTGTGGAGCACTTTAATACAACAAACCTATCCAAGTTGTATGAGTATATTTATAAGGCTTAATGCCTGTTTTTATTATGTCCATAATAATTTTGCATGGTAGAAAAATTACTGTGGGTTCTGAACCACTTATTCCAATTCAAGTGACTCCATATATTAGCTCTGTGATTTGATTGTAATCTCTCTGGTCTTGTTTCATCATCTATAGAGCAAATATAGTCATATGTACATATGTGCCTACTTCTTGGGATCCCTGACAAGGTCAAATATGCCTCAGAACTTTAGAAACTATTAAAACACACACACACACACACACACACACACACACACTCACATGTTTAAAGGATGCTACTACTACAATTATCTAAGATCAGTTATCCCAGGAGGTTAGAGGCCAATACTCCAGAAACCAATAACTCAGGCTCATTTCCCTAGAGTTATGGTTTGTTTCTGAGCAACCCAGGGAATTTCTACCCAACTCCTATTTTCATGGCACTGGCCACAGTGAAATCAGGTGTAAAAATGCTGCAATCAGTGCAGCTGTTTTGACTCACCTGAAACAACTCAGGGTTCATGACCCACTGACAGTTATTCAATAGTGTCATGTTTTTCTGTAAAACTAAGCATCTTTTGGAATGCAGTGATTTTATGAAATCTTAGCATCAGAGCATATCTAGTTTCAATAGGTTATCTGCTAAATGATTGTGATTTCAGGCTGGAATCCCATTAAATGATTCAACTAAGAAAACCCAGCAAAATGGATAATTTTCATGCAACTAGTGCTATGGCACTACCTTGTTTATAGCATTTACATTGTTATAGCAGGGCCTTTTCTCTACTCAAAATGAGTCTCAGAAAGCAGCTAAGCTGCAGAAAAGTCTTGGAATTCAGGCATGTCCTGGTTGGCTGTGATGAGTTTTAATTGTATATGCAACTGATTTTCTTGAATATCAAGATGAGGGGGACAAGAGTGTGAGTAGGCTATTTTCTACACTTCTGGGGACTGATTCCAGGTGTTCAAGAAATACCAACAATAAAATTAATTATAATAATAATAACAGAAACAATAATAATAGCAATGACAATTAACCTTTGCTTAAACCTTTTCTTTATATTCACCCAAGTTTCCACAGCTAATTAGGAGCAAAGATAAGATTTAAATCCAAGAAGGGTGACTCTGAAGTTTTGTTTCTAATCATCTGGACTTAATTGAGAAATGCTTTTTCATTATATACCAGTAGCAATTATTTCTAGTGGCACATTGGAAATCATTTTAGGTCATGGAGAACAGAAGGTAAGAAATGAAACTTGTAACAGTGAAATTTTAGTGATTCTATGAAGTGGAGTATCAGGGATAGGAGGGTAGCCTAGGAACAGTAATCATTTATTAATTTATTCATCAAATACAACATGACTCACAATGAGGCTAGAGAGAGTTGAATATATGATTGCATAGTAAGATGTGTCTAGTGTAATTTTGAGCACACTATGTGCCAAGAGCTGTCCTACGCACTAGCTGTACTATGACATCTAGCATCTATCTTCACAACCCTAAGAAAGGGAAGAACCCAGTGATCTGGGGGCCCAATGGAGAGTACCTTCTCCAGCCAAGGGTGTAGAATAGAGGTCAGGGAAGGCTTCCTACTGGAGGTAATGCCTGAACGATGACTCCAATCCTGGATTTGTGATGGCAGTGTAAGTAGGGGATAGGAGGGCATTTCAGGAAGAGGATGCAACAAGAAAAATGTATCAGGTTTTAGAAATAGTAGGCTATTTGCCTAATATAACATGTTATAAAGTGAGGGCATTGCTAAGAAGTTCAATATGGATGCAACATATTTATTAGTTATTAATTTATTCATATATTCTTATAGTTATATATTAAGAAGTGATCCCAACAAAATACCCTTACCCCTTCCTAAATGAAGAACACCCCCAAAATTCACCAGTGATGGCAGGTCATGTCTATTTCTCTACTAATTCTGATATAATTCCAACTCAGTATTCAGTAAGAACTAAAAATTTAAATGTTTTCACCCATCAAACAATGGAGTTTATACAAAATAATGGAAAAAATTAAGAGGAGAAAGACACTTTTTCCACATATAAGAGGAGAAAGATGGGGGTTATAGTCCCATTTCCAGAGTTTTTATAAGCCTCCATAGTGCCTAATTTTGTAACCACTACTCTCCATTGGTCCCCAGACCACTGGGTGCTTCTCTTTCTCAGAGTTGTAAAGATATATGCTAGATATCATAATATGACTAGTAGGTAGGACAGCTTTTGGTACATAGTGTGCTCAAAATCACACTAGACAAAAAAAAAACCTCAGAAAGTGAAAAAAAAAAAAAGAAGAAGAAGAAAAATTACACTGGACAAATCTTACTATGAAATCATATATTTAACTCTCTCTAAGCTCATTGCTAGTCATGTTGTAAGTATTCACTGAATAAATAAATAATTAAAATTTTACTTGGGCAGTCTAGTGCTGCTGCTGCTGCTCACTTGCTGCCACAACTTGTACTGTTTCTGTCACCACACTGGCCACTGGACATTGCCACTGCATCTCTGATACTGCTGATTCTGGAATGTCAAAGGACTGCCACTGCTAGAACAGATGCACCACCATCTCTGCTTCATAGCAAATTCCTAGTCAGAATCGTGCAGGAGGAGCATGTTTGGCAAGTGTGACTCAGTAAGTTAGTATCTGGCATTTTCTAGTTCCACAGTAAGAAAAGGTCTGTGTCTCCAGTTCCCAGAAGGGTTAAGGGTGAATAGAAGCAGTTTCGCTCAGTGAACACCCATTTTGTCTCTTTTCCCTTGGTCATCTTCTCATGTTTTCATTTCAGGCCTCTTTGCGTTAGGAGTGGTCATCGGAACTATTTCTAGGCAATGAGACATGCAGTGAATCGTATTGATGGCTTCTGGGGAGGTTTGTGCTCTTCCTGATAATGCAGATAGTTTCAACTGCTGCCGTCTCTTTCCCTCTTGACCTCCCTTGAATGTGGGCATGAGGCCTAGAGTTGTAGAAATCATCTTTTGACCCTGACAGAAATTGGAAAAGTACAGAGATGCAAACCCTGATAATATTGAGTCACTGAATCCATGCCAGCAGAAACTTAGATCCAGACTTCTTATAATGTAAGAAAAATAAACCCCTGTTTGTTTAGGCTTTTGAAGTCTAATTTTCTGTTATTGAATACATTCTAACTAATACAGTGGAGAATTCCACAGAATAAAAAATAGAAAATAAAGTCACACTTCCTTTGAAGCACTAAATAAAATTAAATGAGCACTGCTTTCTCTGAGTTCACATCTGAAATAGCTATTAAGAATATTTAGAAATATAGGCACATGGTGCATGACTTGATGACAACTTTTTCCAAATACCCTTGGAAGTCTGATCCATAATATACATATTCTTCCTGTTAGAATCATGTAAAGTAACATATGGCCAACACTTTATACTTCTTAAATTTACTCTCCATTTCAAACAAAACATAACCACTGCTTCATGTTTTCCCCTAACAAATAAGTAGATAAAGACCAAATGTGACTAACAGATGGATTTTTAAATATGAACTAAATACAGAGGTAAGATGATAATAGACATCCACCTCTTGGACATTCAGCTACGATAATCACAGATTTAAGCACTCTACATTACAAGTAACAAATTGTATAAAAATTATAAAATTCAGATGCCACAAAAGAAACTTTGTATACTTCATTTTATGACTGAATATGCCAGTGTTTTGGTGCTTTTGTAGCAGCTGTTGTGATCCAAATTCCTATTGAGACCAGACAGGTCACATCAATGAGGCCTGCCTGGGAAACGTGCATACTCTGAACAGTGCCTGCACCGGTGGGGAACGGGAACCAGACCCCATCACAGGAGGCGAATGCAGTCAGCTCTAGCTGCCTATGGCATTGCAGAAATGCAGCATTCCTGTTGGATCTTCCAGTTTTCATTAGAAGAGGTAAATGCCACATTTCTACACAAAGTTTCATGATTTAAAAAAAATACTCAAAAAATAATTACAATCAGGATCTGGACTTGGGCAAATAACTTGAGACATCACCTCAAGGAAAGACTTCATCTTTGAATATTGTCCTTGTCTTTTTAGCTCACAAAAATCTACATTATGAAAAACAACCACACACATATACACACACAGAGAGGAGAATAGACATAAATAAATATTTTTAAATCTTTTGCTCAAAATGCTTTGTTTTCAGGGTTTCCTAGTATATGTAATTGCAAAAGAAGGCAGGTAGGCTCTGCTAAGTGTCCAGGAATTACACAATATATTAACATACTTTCAAACCAACTTCTGATTTATTTCCTATTGACTAGCATACTGATGACATTATATTTGTTTTTTTATGATTAAGGTAATGTTATTAACAAATAAATCTTCAAATCCTAGTGGTATAAAATAAAAGAAGTGAATTTCTTAGCTATTTTATGTCTAATGGGCAAAGAGTTGGATTTGAGGTAACTCTCTTCTACACTGTCACCCAGTGACCAAGTCTAATTTTTAATATATGGCTTCCCTGGACATTGATATCAAGCCAAAGGAAGGGATTGGGTGTTTTTTATGGACCAAGAGTGGCAGTGCCATGAATTGATTCACTCTACATTCCATTGTTAGAACTGAGTCACAGTGTCTGAATCAAGATGCAACTGGGACATTAACAGGTATTCAGTGACTGGTTTGGAGCTTTCAAGCAGTAACTTTACCACAAGGAAGGGGAATATGAATGGCCAATGAACATTTAGCCGTTATTGCCACAGTGTTCTAAATTTTATTAACTAAATGACTGTTTCCAGTGGGTTTCTTACTTCATATATTTTGACTTAATAAGCAGCTAATTTATATAATTCAAGAAAAAAGTGTGCTTTTTCACTAGTCATTTGGCAGTAATTTTACCAAATTGTATTATTCAGTTGCATTCCTTCCACACTATTCCCTATTCAATTCCATTTGATTCAGTTGGAGTCAATAACATTTTATTAATTCCCTACTATGTGCCAAGTATTTTGACGGTTTCATGAGAAAAAGAAGTGTGTAAAAAATACCTGGAACACTGCAGTTCTTTGCAGCAGATGGATGACATGCATTTATGTCTAGAATCTTTTCAAACACCATTAAAATGGAGTGAATACGAGTTAAAACATATATGCCCCCTGGGATATAAAGAATGGAAAGGAATGAGTATGGATGAGATATTTTTGGAAGAATGAAAAGCATGCAACTGGTGGTACCCTTGAAAAGGCAGGAACACTAGTCCTTACAGAGGGTGATGCCAGTAGACAAAGAAAGTCTAAGCATTTGGAAGGATAAGTATTTTAGAAACTGAGAAAATAATTTAAAAGGTGAGGAAGACATATTAGAGACGCATTTAGATAAGGAAGACAAATCAGGCTAACAACAGGAGATGATGTAAAAGTCTGTAAGAAACAGACTCCCCATAAAGTATCCCTTCACTTTGTATCCTTCTTCCCTCCCAGCCAGCCATCCTCCCCTGGGAATATGTTTATGCACTAAAGAAATTGAACTCTACAGAGTTCAAGTTCAGGGACATAAGCCAAATGGGGTGAAGGTGAGATTCCAAACAGAAAATGAGATTCTGTGAAAATCTATGAACCACTGACAGGTTATATACATTTCTCCAAGTAGGTTCTCACAATTCCTGCAGCCAGTTCACATACTTTCCAACAGGAGAGCAGCAGATTCATCCTTGGAGATACTGAAGAACTGTTGGAGAAAAACTACAAGGTTTTTTGGTCCGAGGTCAGAGAAATTTCTTATGAAAATCCGTGATCCCTGTATAGTCTCCTTAAATTGAATCCCACCAGTTAATAAGTCTTACTTATGGACAAAGAGGTTCAATCAATAACCAAGTCTCATAAGACATGCAAGCAAAAATCAACACAAACTAACAGGAAAAAGGGGCTTCTTAGGAAACAGATATGAATCCAGAAACAAGAAGAAAATTTCAACGAAATTATAATTGACATCTTCAGAGAGATAAGAGAAGATACTGTTATCTTACAAGAAGAAAGGATCACAACCTCTTTATGTCTCATATGTGCATGGTATCTCATAGGGTGGTAACAAGGATTTTAATGAATACAAGTGGAATACAATGTTAGAAATATAACAAATAATACATAAGTGTTAATTGTTATATTTAAATTAAGAATGTTGTGAATTAGATGTCTATAGTCACTTATTAACTTTTCAGGACCAATGATAATTAACCTTACATTCTTAAAATTTCAATTAGAATAGCATCAAATATATTAATATGTATAGGAGCAAATTTAACAAAAGATATGTAAGATTTGTACATTGAAAACTGCAAAATGTTGAAATTCTTTAAATTAAAGAATTAAAGAAACAAGTCTTTAAATTAAAGAATTAAAGAAACACATCTTCTATTCCTGAATTGGAAGACTTAGTATTGTAAAGATGAGAAGACACCCTGTGGTGGTATGAAGTTGCATGTACCCCAGGGAATCTTTTTCTTAAATCTAATCCATCCTGTGTGTATAAATCCATTGTTAGTAGTATCTTTGGATGAAGATACTTCTGTTAAGGAGTGACCCACCTAGAATGGGTCTTAACCCTCTTACTGGAGTCCTTTCTAAGAGAATGAAATTCAGACAAAGAGAGAGAAATCCAAGGAATCAAGAAGCTGAAATCAACAGGACCCAGAAGAGACCAACAGATGCCACCACGTGCTTTGCTATATTGCAGAGCAGCCAAGGATCGCTAGCAGCCATTCTTCTGGAAGAACATATCACCTCAACAATCCCTTGATTTGGACATGTGCAAGCCTCAAACTATAAACTAATAAATTCACATTGTTCAAGCTGACCCATTTCATGATATTTGCTTGGAGCATCCTAGGAAACTAAAACACTCCCCAAATTAATCTGTAGATGCAACACAATTTCTATCTAAATCCCATCTCCATTTTTGGAGGAATTGATAAACAGATCCTAAAATTATTACAGAAATGCAAGGAAACCAGAATAGTCAAAATAGTATTGAAAAATAACAAGTTGGAGGACTCACATTTCTTGATTTCAAAGCTACAGTACTGCAACTACAAAGCTATAGTAATCAAGACAGTGTGCTGCTCTCATAAAAATATACATAAAGATAATTTGACTAGAATTACAGTACAGAAATAAACTTTTGCATTTAAATTGATGTGCACAAGCAAAAGAATTAAAATTGGACACCTATTTAATACAATATAATAAAATTAAATCAAAATAGATTACAGATCTAAATATAAGAGATAAAACTATAACACTCTTAGAAGGAAGCATAGATGCAAATCTTCATGATCTTGGCCAATGGTTAGTATAACAAAAGCCCAAACAACAAAATAAAAATTAGATAAATTGGAATTCATCAAAATTTAAAATATTTGTGCTGCAAAGGACACCATCATTAATAAAGTGAAATGACAAGACATAGATTGGGAGAAAATATTTTCATTTTTTTCCCCAGAGAAGTTGTGTATGTAGAGAAAAATCATATATAAAATATCATATACAATATACCAACCTATTATTAGCATGAGAATTAATTTGGTGCATTTGTTACAATTGATAAAAGCACATTTTTATAGTTGTACTATTCACTATAGACCATGGCTTAATGTAGGGTTCATCATTAGTGTTGTGCAGTTCTGTGGATTTTTAAAAAATTTATTCTAGTAACACATATACAACCTAAAATTTCCCCTTTTAATCACATTCAAATATATAATCCAGTGCTGTTAATTATTTTCACAATGTTGTACCTCCATCACCACCATCCATTCCCAAAACCTTCCCGTTGTTCCAATAGAAACAATGTGTATTTTAAGCTTTAACTCCCTATTCTCTACCCCACCCTACCCCCTGGTAAACTATATTCTAGATTCTGACTCTTTGAGTTTGCTTATTCTAATTATTCATACCAGTGAGATAATAAAATATGGTCCTTTTGTGTCCAGCTTATTTCATTCAACATGATGTCACCAAGGTTCATACATGTTGTCAGCAGTATCAGAACCTAATTCCTTTTTGACAGCTGAATGATATTCCATTGTATGTATATACCACATTTGGTTTATCCATTCATTGGTTGATGGACACTTGGGCTACTTCCGTCTTTTGGCAATTGTGAATAATGCCACTATGAGCATTACTGTGCAAATATCTGTTCAATTCCCTGCTTTCAATTCTTTGAGGCACATACTTAGAAATTAGATTGCCAGGCCATATGGTAATTCTATTAAACAGTCAAGACCTGTCTGAATCAACTATTCCCGAGCTTTGGTGGAGGGACAGAGTCCTAGACTTTCCTATTCCACCATCTTACAACAATTCCTCTAGAAAATATTTTCAAGTCATATCTAATAACTATTCCAGAACACACACACACAAAAACACTTTAAACTCAACAACAAGAAGACAGACAACCTAATTTTAAAATGAATGAAGGATTTGAATAGACATTTCTACAAATATACACAAATGGCCAATAAGTACATGGAAAGATATTCAACATTATCAGTCATTAGGGAAATGTAAATCAAAATCACAATGTGATACCACTTCACACCCACTGATATAAGAGTGACAAAACAATTGCAAGTGATGCCGATGATGTGGAGTAATTGGATCATTCATAAATTGATGGCCAGAATGTAAAATGTTGCAGGCTCTGTGGAAAACAATTTGATAGTTCCTCAAACTGTTAGAGTTACCATATAACCCAGAAATTCCACTACTAAATATATACCCAAGAGAATTGAAAACATGCCAACTCAAAAATGTGTGCCCAAATGTTCATAGCAGTAGTACTTTTAATAGTCAAAAAGATGAAGCAACCCAAATCTCCAACAACTGATGAATGGATAAATTAAATATGGTATAACCATACAATGGAATATTATTTGGTAATAATAGGAATGAAGAATGATACATGTTACAATATGGATGGACCTGGGAAACATTATGCTAAGTGAAAGTAGTCATTCAGAAAAGATTACAATCATATAAATCCATTAATCCATTTATGTGAAATATACAGACCAGACAAATACATAGAGAAAGAAAATGGATTTGTGTTGGTCAGTGACAGGGGCCAGGGTAGAATGTTGAGTGATGTCTAATGAATATAGTTTTCTTTGTAGTGTAATGAAAATGCTTTAAATTAGATAGTGGTGATGGCTACACAACTCTGAATATACTAAAACCCACGAATTTTACAGTGTAAAAGGGTGAATGTTGGTATATGAATTATGTTGTAATAAAGCTTTCATAAAATACATTTAAAATTCAATTAATCTTATAAGAATGAGCAATAGTAATACCATGACTTATTAGTGCTCAAGAGAAAAAATGTATTTTGAGAAGGAGGAATCCAGAGCTCAAGTAAGGAGTTGTAGATGATTGAATTGAGTGAGAGCATCTTATGATCTCAGACCTCATGTCATATAGGGTCAGTTATCTGATATGCATTCAATATGGATTATGAAAGAGATACATGATGGAAGAGTAGATATGATGTTAGAAATGAAGGGATAGATGAAACCTTAAAGATCACATAGATCAATGCACTCTTAAGCTAGAAAATCAAATTCAGGCTCTTTCATATGATCATGTACACACATCTCATGAGCTGAGAAGGAACCCAAATGATTCATGTTATGGTTCCATGTTGACAGTTAGATGCATCAGGGTATAAATATTTTCATCAACTTAGCATATATTTTTTCGTTCTCCATCTACACATGCTACATAAACTAGTGAACAAAAAGAGAGAAAGTAATCATTTCCCCCAAATTATATGTTAAAATTAGAATGCAATGAGCAACCTCAAATGCCTTCCTTAAATGCAAAAATCACATACAGCATTAAGTACTTTCTTTCTTTATTTATTATCGTATTGATTTTGGGTGTATTATGAAATTGGTATAACATAATTTATTAGCTATAGTCTCATGCTACTTGTTTCCCATGATGCCATTATCTTTTTTCGGAATTATAATTTTATTCATTATTTTTCTATCATTTCAATGAATAGAGTTACTTCACTGCAAGTCTGTGGGGTCATTCATTCTGACTGAATTCTTCAAGGAATTATATACAGATTCATTAAACTGCAATTACTCTATTCTTCCAACATAAAACAAGATTTCAAAAAAATCATATGATGCCTAAATACCTGCTATTTATTACCTTGAGATTAAAACGTTATTTGTACTTATTTGACTATTTCAAATTCTAGTTCTTTAAACACTCCCTCTTTAGATTAGACCTAGAAGTCTAATCTGGGGATATAAAGACCAGATATATAATCATGCAAATGAGTCAAGATGAAGTTTTTTATTTTTAAATAAAATAGTGTTTGTATTTCTGTTTTAGTTTGCTAAAAGCTACTAGGAGCAATATACAAGGAAAAGCGTTGCTTTTACAATGGGAATATATTAGGTTAAAAGCTTATAGTTCTGAGGCCATGAAAGTGTCCAAATCAAGGCATCATCAGGAGATCCTTTTCCCTGAGTTGCAGGTATGAGTGATCAGGCACATGGTAGCTCACTCAGATATGCAACTCAGCATGTATGTGTTAATATTCCCTTATTTTTAGGTCTCATATTCCTATCTAGATTCAGTACTGCCAAAAACATTTCAACTCTTTGCAATGTATTTAATTTGTATTGCATGTCTTGTTTTTAAAGTTTACTGAATTGAAACGTCTTTTGTTAGCCATGGTGGAAATTGTTAAAAAACAAACAAACAAAAAAACAGTAACAGAATACCATCTGCCTCTACTATATTATTTAAGGAAGTAGAGAGAAGTAAACTTTTGAATCT
>JAQZBX010045040.1:0-21167 GCA_029593785.1 Cabassous unicinctus
TGAAGGAAAAATGGAAAAACCTCTCCATCTCTCAACACTGAATGAATCATGCATGCTCCCTGGTTAGAGAATCCAGACCAAGTTGACTGGAGGAGGCCATGAGAAAACTAGAAAACCTGCCTGCAGAATAGTCTGTGGAAATGGAATGGAGAAAGAAATATCAGGTTCACATGGCAGAAGTGTTAACCATTCTAAGGAGCAACTTAGCCATAACACCTCATCTTTACCCACTGGGACTTCACAAGAAGTTATTTTCTTAATATGAGGTACTTATCTAAAGCCTATGTATAAAAACCCCACTCTGAAGTACAGAACTACATTTTACAGGAGAGCTGCTGAGAAATGATCCCTCCTGTTTCTTCTTGAAGAAGACCCAGAATTATGCCTGGCTGATTTTTTAAAATATATTTGTAATATTTGCTATTTAATTGTATATATTTTCTCAAGGAAGATCTTGAAAGTCATTAGCCTTGAGAGACAGACCCCACACAGGTCACAGAGATGGTGATGATGAGGTAGCAGGTTCCATTTTATGGCTTAGGTGACTAATGGATCTTTTTAAATAAAGGCTTAAGAGAGAATGAGATATTTCCTCCCCTCTGATCTGAAGAAATGAATTAAAAGACTGTTTTGGCCTTTAAAAAAAAAATAAAGCACATATCTACTCAAGTAGCAATGAAGTAGAACATTTCCACAGGGGAATCAAGACTATGCTTGAAATCTGAATGAGCCCTTCCAGGACATCCATCAAGGAAGGGGATGACAATGGTAGAACCTGGTCATGATTACACTTTCCCCTGTAGACATTACTAATAGGGAAAAAGTTAAGTGAAATGTGAAATAATAACAAGAGCAGAGAAAGTCGTCATTAAAATGAGAAAGAGAAGGTAGAATATTCAAATATAAGTGAATCAGTCAGAATTCTCCAGAGAAACAGAAACACAGAACTGGTGGGGGATTTTATATGTATGTATGTAATATACAGAGAAAGATATTATATTTAATATATATGGAGAGAGAGACAGAGACAAAAAGAGAGAGAGAGATTTATTTTAAGCAATTAATTCGTGCTATTGCAGGAGCTGGCAAGTTTGAGTAGGGCGGACTTGAGCCTGGAAACTCCTGGGCAGGAGCTGATAGTCTTGAGGCAGAATTTCTTCTTCCTCAGGGAACTCTGAGTTTTGCTCTTTAGACCTTTCAACTGATTGGATGAGGCCCACTCACATTATTAATGATAATCCCCTTTACTTAAAATCAGCTTATTGTAGATGCTAACCACATCTACAAAATTCCTTTACAACACCCCTAAAATTAGTGTGTGATTAAATGACTGGGTACTATAGCCTAGCCAAGTTGATACATAAAACTAACCATCACAAGGAGTGAAATAGAAGAGAAGACACAGAAAATGAAAAGGAATATAATATACCTGAAAATGATTTAAAAAACATTAAAGATTATTAAAAATGAAAAATATAATAAATAATAAAGTATTCTTGCATCAATGACCAAGAGAGTACTATATTAATGCAAAGGGTCAACACTAACGGGGCATAGCAGATAAAGAATAAAAAAAGAAAGGAAAGGAAAAAGAGGGAAAAAAAGAAAAAAGAATAAAGTAGATTATATTCAAAATAAAAGAAATAGAAAGGTAGAAACAATAAAGTAAATTGTTAAATATATGAAAAATGATGATATAGCATTAATAATTAAATCATAAAACAAAACCAAAATAAAAATAAGAGGATGCAAGTAATAGGGTGAAAATAATGGAAGAATGTTTTTCCTTTAATAAAAAGCAATAAGGATAAAGCTTCACTATCATGAAAAAAAGGCCATGGAGGAGCAAAAAAAATCTAAAGATACAAACAATGGTTAGTAAATTTCAATTAGTAATTAAAATATATAGAAAGCAAATTCAATTAGTAATTACAAACTAGCATATATCACAGCAATGAAAAATTCTTATATAATGCTGAGATGGCTTTACTGTAATAACCATAATATTCTTTTAATGAAACAAGGGAACCAAAATAAGGAAGAATGAAAGAAGAGAAAAACAAAAATAACAACATAAAGAAGCTGAGCCATGGAGATGCCAATGGTGTTATTCCTTAATAAATATTTCCATGATAACGCTTCTCTTGTTGAAAAAAAAAAATTCTGAATTTCAGAAAAATGAGAAAGTTCCCTGGCAACTAAGCTCCTTCTGTAGACTTAGCTAAAGATAAACAAAGGTGTTAACACTTTTACTACTAATGAAATCTTGTATTTCTCATCTGGTTCCATGCTTTTCTGGGGCTACTTTGGAAACTACCCCTGCCTTGTTTCTTTTATAAGGGACAATTTCCCACACCAGTACTCCTCATTGCTGGTCAGCAGAAGTCTTTACAGAATCTGTACTAACAGGCAGAGCAGTATTAGAATGTAAAAATGACCAAAAAGCAAACTGAAACCTTGTTTGGTGCTTTCTGTCTCTGTTTTCTCAAACATTCAAACTTGACCAATGCGTTCATGTACCTCACACCCCCGATACTGTCCACAACTTCCCTATGCATCTGCAGTATTATTCTCAGTGCTTCTATATTAGCAGCAGCACTGTTCTTACAATCCTCTGAATCTTCTTGCAAAGGAAAGATAAGACAGACATGGATTTGGCCTGTGGTTTTCTTGAGTTGCTAAGCTCAGCTAATTTTTTTATATTTGACTCTCATCCTACTTAGCAGACTATTTAAAGTCAAGAAGTACATCAGTGTCTAAAATGAAATAATTCTTCTAATATTCATGTTAAACCTTAGTCAGATTGGAAAAGAATTTCTCTAAGTTGATAAAAAACATTTTTTAAAAACTGCAGTTTAGTGAACTGCCTTCTTTAATACAGATAAATTTCACTCATTTCTAATGTAGGCATTTGGTTCTATAAATTTCCCTTTAGTCACTGCTTTAGTTGTATCTCATGTATTTGATATGTTGTGTTTTTGTTTTCACTCATTTCTATGTATTCCATTATCTTTGAAATGTCTTTGAACCATGGGTTATTTAAATGTGTGGTTTACTTCCCACATATTTAGAGATTTCCCTGTTGTCTTTCTGTTAATGTTTACTGGTTTGATTCCATTATGGTCAGAGAACACATTCTATGATTTCACTTTGTTTAATATTTTTGATGTTTGTTTTATGACCCAGAATATAGTCTATCTTGATGAATGTTCCATGGGCATTTGGAAAATTGTATATTTTGCTGTTGTTGGGTAGAGTATTATATAGATCCTATTGATTGATTCATTTCTTCTATATCCTTGCTGATTTTCTTTCTAGTAGCTCATTGGTTGTTGAGAAAGGGGTATTGAAGTTCCAAATCTTAACTGTGGATTTGTCTATTTATCCTTTTAGCTCCATTAATTTTTTTATTCATTTACTTTGAGTCTCTGTTATGTGGTGCATACATATTTAGGGTCATTGTGTCTTCCTGGTGGAATGATCTTTTATTATTATATAATATTGCTTTTTGTCTGTAGTAGTTCTCTTTGCTCTTTAAGTTTAATTTATCAGATATTAACATAGCCACTCCTGCTTCTTAAAATTAATTTTTGCATAACATCTCTTTCTATCCTTTTATTTTCAACTTACCTATGTTATTGAGTTTGTATTCAGTTTTTTGAAAGCATATATTTAAGGCAATTATTGATATGTTAGCACTTAAGCCTGACAATTTATTACTTGTTTTCTATTTGCTTTTTTCTGGTACTCATTTCTCTGTTTGTCTTTTCTTGTCCTTCTACTTGAACATTTTTTTATTCCATCTTGGTTTATTAATAGTGCTTTTAAGTGTATATATTTGTATAATTTTCATAGTGGTTGTTCTGGGTGTTACAGCATACCTATTGGACTTAGTGTACTGAATTAACATTTTACCATTTCCCCTGAAGTATGGAAATTTCAAGTTCACTAGGTCCTTTGCCTACCCCACTTTTAAATAAAATTGTCTTGAGTATCAGAGAGTGTTATAATTGTTTCCATAATTAAATATTTATTATAAAAATCATGAGGAAAAGGGTAATATGTTATGTACACTTATATTTCTGCTGTTTTTCTTGATCCTTTTTCCTTTCTGATGCTTCAAGATTCTTTCTTTTATCATTTCCATTCTGTTTGGGAAACTTCTTGTAACCAATCTTTAAGGATAAGTCAGCTAGTTAAAATTCTTTGTTTTCCTTCTGAGACTGCTTTTTATTTCCTGAAAAGTAGTTTTGTTGGGTGTAAAAGTCATGGTTTACAGTCCTTTCCATGCAACACATGGAAAATATTGTGCCACTTCCTTTTGGCCTTGATGGTTTTACAAGAGAAGTCCACTATCATTTGAATTGATGTTCCCCTATAGTTAAAGTGTCATTTTACTCTGGGTACTTTCAGGATTTTTCTTAATCTGTAGTTTTCAAAAGTTTAATCATGATGTTTCTTGGCAAAGATTTCTTGGGGTTTATCTTGTTTGGGGTATACTCAATCTCTTGTCTTTTAAATGTGGAGAATTTTTATCCAGCCATTAGTTTTTAAAATACTCACCCCGCTTCATTTTACTCTCTCGTGACTCTGATGATATAATGTTGGATGTTTTGTTATTGTCTCAAGGTTCCTGAGAATGTTTGTTTTAGTCTGTTTTCTCTCTGTTGTTCAGATTGGATGAATTGAATTCTATTGTTCAGTCCTCAAGTTCACTGATTCTATCCTCTGGCATCCTCACTCTACTATTGAGCCCATCCATTGAGTTTTTTATTTCTGTTATTATATTTTTAGTTCAATAATTTTCCTTTTAAATAGCTTCCTTGTAGATATTTTCTACTTTTTTCATTCCTTGCAAAATAATTTGTAGTTGATTATTGAAGCATTTTTATGATTGTTGCTTTAAAATCCTTGTTTGATAATTTCAATAAATGATTCATCTCTCTTCTCAGCATTAGTTGATTGTTCTTTATCATTCAAGTTGTGATTTCTTGCTATGATAGGTGATTTTTAATTGCATCCTGGACATTTTATTTATTATCTTAGGAGACCCTGGGTCTATTCTGATCTTTAATTTTAGTTAGAAGTCACCCTGTTTAGGTTTTGCACATGGGTCTTGACCTAATTTGTGGGCCATGATTCCAATAACAGTTTAATTTCAGGGTCTCTGTGGTATTATTATGATCTGCTTGGTTTACCTAGTACTCTTAGTGTGCTCTCTGGTTCTTGCTGATACTGCCTGATAGGGTGAAAGGGATTTCCTAAAGCTGATCCTTTAGGTGTCTCTTGGTGGAGGCAAGCTATGGTGGGGTCCTCCTACCAGTATCCCCCCACTGACATACACTTCCCTCATTGTCTCTAGATGAAGGGGAGGATCATTAGACACATGGATACAAAGAGGTTCAGGACTGGATCAAGACATTTTCTGTGTTTAGTTCCCTTTTTTCTCTCTGGACTGTCCATCCCTCACAAAATTTTGATTCAGTCTTTTGTAACCTTCTAGCTACATACTGCATCATATATTGCATCTCCCTAACTTCAGAAGTGTAGTGCTCTTATTTCCCTGTGCATAGGCCTCTTAGTTACTACCAGAAACTAGGATATCTTGGAGAAACTGGAGAACATTCAGAAATTATCATAAAAGTAAGATGGATGTTGAAAAGAACATCTTGATTTGGAGGAAAAGAAAATTCAACAAAAACAACAAATATTATATGTAATTATGAAGTATTAGACAATTTCTCATTTAATCAAAAGCACAAAGCACTTGGTTTCCACATCCCTTTGGAAAGAGGTTAGAAGGAAGGGAGAAGAAGAAAGTCAAAACAACTCTAATAGCAGAAGAATGTTTTTGTAAATAAACTGTTTGCACCTGGGGCCCTGATGACTGAGAGTAATACATTTCTTTTAAATATGCACCCATTTATTTCAAACACCACAACATATTTTAAAGGCTGACCAATTGTTATGCAAATAAAGGGCCTGAACAAAACAGAAGGCCTCCAATTGAAATAGATAAATAAATAATTAAAGACAGCTTCATCCTTATATTTACATCTCCATGTTTTGCAAGCATTTTCAGGCACACAGTCACATTTAGTTATCTCAGAAATATGTGGGCGATAAGGAAGATGTTAATGGATTTATTTTTACATATAAAAAATAACAAAAGCTCAAGGAGGTTAAATATTTCTAAGCTAGTAAATGGCAGCTTTGAAGACATTCACTTGTTTCATTTTAAGCTGGTGGGAAGTGATGGGATCGCATTTACTAAAGAGGACTTTTGCTCATTTTAGATAGAGATAAAAGGACATGAACTTAATGACTTCCATAGGTCCTTTCCAGCTTCTTTTAATTTCTGCATTTAATTTTCCTAACAATTCACCAAAAATCCAAAGCCTTGCTTGACTTTATTATTTAAACCTAAAGTTAAAAATAAAACATAGAAGAGAATGTTAAAGTAGTGGTGTTTATTTTCATTTCCTTATTCTTATTTTCTGATACAGCAAATAGTTTCCTTGAAAGACAAACTACTTTCTGAGGGTCAGCATAATTGCAGTCAGCATTTAAATGCTATTTCTGAGCTGGCAGCTAAATCTGCTGTGAGTCCTGCATAAGATGTCCGGTTCAGTGAGCAAAACTTGCACAGTGTCACTTTGAAGATAAAATCATGTCTCCCAGGATGCATTGTCAACAAGTCTGATGATCCACAGTGTTGGCGCTTTGACTCTTTTTCAGTTGTGCTTTGACTTTCACGTCCTTTGGGTTATCCGTTACTAATCTGAAAAAACCGCAGCTTCTGGCTATTTTATACTGTTTGAATAGTTAAACAAGCCTGACTGTCAGATTTCCAATACTGAAAAATCTACAAAATGAACAAAATAACCTCAGGTATTATTTTTAATACCCATTGTAATCGTCTCTAGATTTAAAGTTGAGGATTATGGACAGAGTTGCACTTTTAAACGTAGAAATTCTTTCTTAGCTGACAGGCAAAATTGGAATTTGCTAAACTCTTTTTCCCTTAATTTTAGACCTAGGGAATGAGTATTACTCATTCACTTAAAGAGTAATCTCTTTAATAGAGTAAGACCCATGGCAAAATTCCAGTGGTATGTCTTATACTTAGCCCTGTATTCAGTAATGTTGTGGGTTTTCTTAAATATAGTGACACATAGTTTATTTCTTTCATTCTTGAAATAAAGGTCTACTTTGATTGTTTTGTATTTTTTCCTGTCAATGCCTGTATTATAGTCAGGTTTTTCTTTATTTTACTCTCATACAGTTCTTATTTTTATTTCTTTTAAGAGGCAATACAATATAAAGTCTTTGGAAGGTGAGGACATTCTTATCTCAACATGCCTTTTCCAAAAAATTAAACAATTCTGTGGATAAGAAATGATGTAGGTTATTTGCTTCCTTTTTTCCCCCCTAAATACTTTTCTATTTTTTCTTCCTTGGTGCCTAAATTGTACGGAGTAAACACTGCGATGGAAATGATTTTCTGAAGTTAGATGCACTTCTACTCTTATTAGTCATGATTGCTGAAGGACATTATGTGGCAGCTGAGAGATTTGTAACAGCAGATTATTCATGAGCCCAATTCTGGAATAAACAGTTGACAGAAAATCATTCAAATCTAATGTTTAAGTGCTAGCCTGCTCCAAATTGTATTTAATATTTTACATACCTAGATACTTTACATGTTTCTATTTTATAAAGTGAAAATATGCTTAAATAATCCATTACATTAATGTTATACAATTCTTATGAACAGTATTGTCAAAGAACAACAGACAATACAAATTATATCTTTTAAGCAAGATGGATGCTGTGAATATGTGTGGGCCTTTTAAATTCTGCTAATTTCTTAGAATATCCTCTGCAATGTCACCTTCTACACACAATGCAAATTTTTTTTTAATAAATCTTTTTTTTTTTAAGATTTTATTTATTTATTTATCCCCCCCTGCTGCTTGTGCTCACTGTGTCCATTTGCAGTGTGTTTTTCAGTGTCTGCTTGTCTCCCTTTGTTGGGTTGTCGTGCTGCGTCAGCTCACCACGCCGCACGGGCTGGCTTGCCTTCACCAGGAGGCCCCGAGAATCTCCTATATGGTAAATGGGAGCCCTATCGATTGAGCCACATCCGTTTCCTTGACAATGCAATTTTTTTAAAAAGATATATCCTTTCTATAAAGACTCAGCATTTTATTTAGAAGAGTCAGGAAGTGTTAATCTTTCAAGTATGTTAATGTAGGTGTTTTTTAAAATAAGTTTAATCCTGTTGGTACCATGTTTTAAAATGTTTATACACTAATGATAGATTTTTGTTGGTGTAAACAAAATGATCTGTTTTTCTTCAAAAAATATGAAAGGATATTAATAATCATGTTTTTGGTAAACACAATTGTTTCATTTGAAGAATCAAGTATGCATATCTGACTTGGGGGGAAAACATCATAGAAGTGATAAACACACTGTGTGAAAACTCCCCATAATTATCTGGGGCCATTGACTCAAATCTGAACATAGTAATAATTTCCCTCCATCCTTTTCATTAGGGTCTGACTGTTCTATCCAGTGGTAATAAGTTTGTTTCTCTAAATGTAGATGTGGTTTAAAATTTATACTCCAAATACGACTGAAAAGTAAAGGAAACCATAAATCTGGTGGCTAAAAAGCCATGGAGACTCCACAGATAAAGCTCTCACTCCTTAATGGTTTTTACTTCTTCTCCTGTTATTTTCGCAATAACTTCCTCTTGGAACACATTTAGAGTCCTTGAGTATCTGTTTTGAACTGAAAAATGGAGATAATAATAGAACCTACCTCATAGGGTGGATGGGAGGATTAAATAAGCTAATGCATGTAAAAGTGTTAAGCATATTAAGTACTAAACCTGGCATACTGGAAGATCTTAACTAAAATTACTTGGTTGTCATTATATAATTTTCAAGACTCTGTGTCCAATTCCAAAACTCATTCAAAATTCTAAAACTCAGCTACTATGAGTCCCTCTTCATAGAGCTTATAGGTGTTTAACTGGATTCTCTAAATTGGATTTCCCTTAAATCTAAACACTTTAGTTGTGCTGTCAACCTCATCTGGTGGGATAAAGTTCTTTTAGATCTGAGATTAATGGTTACTGTACCTTCTTTGTGAATAATGTTACTTTAAATTCAACTATGTGTGCTGATGTCCAGTTTAGTCCTCCAGTAACAACCCTGTGGGAAATGGGCTCCCAGGGCTAACAGGGTTTGGGCAGTCAGATTGCAAACTCCCCATGCATGTCTCCTGGAAATGCTTAAGCAAACCTGAGCATCTCCTTTTTAAAAAGATTTCTGAACTGGCCGGAAGTCTGGACTACATGACCTCCAAGAGACTTTCCTACCAGTCAATTACCAGTGTGCAACATGTGCAAGGAACCTCCGGCTTTTACAAAGCTGTTTTTGGGAGTCCACCAATAGAAAATGTTTTCAAAATGATTTCTGCTTGACTGGCCATCATTTCCAAAATTACCACTCAGGATTTTTCCAAATGAGGCCAAGCTGTTTGTGTATGCTTCTAGCCATCCATTTCTAACGTTGCATAACTCTTGTTCTGAGCTTTGTGAAGAGTTTATGAAAACCCAAAGATTTATTTTTGGTAGTCCTATAAGCATGAAGAGTTGTAAAACATGGCCTTCACTGAAAAGATAGAGATGCTTCACTTATTCTCTAGCAATAGATGAATTCTTTCCATCTTTAATTTGTATATGATTTTATCTTATAGGAAAATAGTCAACAATCCTGAAAAAAAGAGTGGCATTTCAATAAATATAGCTATTACTGTGATTTTTATTTGAATAAACATTTAATAATTTTGATCTACTCTCATATGCCCAATGACCATACAAGTTTGAGTCACTGAGAACAATGAAAGAGTTGACATTTTAAATCACTTACCACAGGGCCTGGTACTTTAAAATATTGAAACCATAAGAAGAAAGATTTAAGGTCCATGTCTATCCATAAGTGCTTTGGCTTATATGAATTCTGTACAGCACAGACTGATTCGTGTTCCTGAGAAAGTGTCCATCTTTCACATTGAAGTGCTTTTAAAATTTGGAAATAATCCATGAATTGTAATAATTTTGTACATTTTCACAATGCTAGAGCTTAATTTGATATTTTAACTATTTTAATTTAAAATTCTATTGCAACCTAAACTGAAAGAGCTAGCATATTGCAACAATTTGTCTATAGTGGTTCTGGAATTATGCTTTGAATAGTCCATACCCTTTATAATTTTCTCATGCATGGATAAATATTAACTAATTTATTCAATTTTTCTTCCAAGCATTGTTTTCCATTGAGGAAATCCCTACATGCTCATAAAGTGCCAGTTTAAAATCACTGTGTTGGTATAATTCTGCAGTGTTTGCTGTTAAACCTAATTGTAAGTAATTAAAGTTTGTGAGCACAGGATTTTTAATTTGAAGTGAATTTTAACAATGTATACCTAGGAAAACCAGTGTCATCTGTAGATATTTTGATTAACTGTAAATCATGATTAATTTAGTCTGAATTGTTCAGCTTAACATCTTAAAATGTCAGATAGATATGAAATGTCAGATACTTCTTTAACATGGACTGTACATTTCAGCAAATCAGTTTACATATTTAATATAGGAGTATATTATTTCTTTTCTCTATACAGTGTTTCTTGGTTTTAGAATCAAACCCTCTTTATTTTCAAATCTTTTGTTAATCTTTATGTATATAGGGCTGTTCCATGATAAGTTACACAAAAAAATTATATTTCATTTAAAAAAATCAATTACACTGTAATATTCAATAACTTTTCTCAATGAACTGTTTAAACTTGGCTTATTAATTTGTTTTGTGCAATCAACTAAGTAAAGGAGCACAGATTTTCTTTCATCCCAAGGATTCTTTCTAAGCCACTTTTTAAAATGCAGAAAGGTATAATAGTAATTTCTCTGTAATAGACCAAAACATTTAGAACTCAGCGGGAAAAGCAAAGACATGTGGTTCTTATCTGAATTCTGAATTTAACAGGACAAATTGACTCTCATCCATATCCTTGAATCTTCCTCAAATCTAATCCTACTGTCTATTTTTCATTCAGCACATTTTATATATTTGTTTAAGCCTTTGTCACTTAAAAATTCAAAGGAACATGTATGCCAAGAGTTATTTCTCTTATTTATTTTTTATACATTATAATTAAAACTGTAAGGTAGGAAAGGGACTGACTTTGGAGATTAACTATAATAAGGAGAAAATTAGGCAAGGTCCTAATTATCATTTTCTTTCTTAGTAATTTTGTTCTTGATAATATCAAATATATTAAACTGTATTCTCAAAATATCTTTGATAGACTAAAATAAATGTGCTTGTTCAAGGATTCATGTAAAAAGCAGAGTATATAAGGCTAAAGACAAGAAACTGTTGTATCATTACTGGCTAATCTTGATTGGTTGCATGTCCCTGGTGTTAAGGTAAAGATTGAATTGGAAAAGTTCCCAGGAAGTCCAGCCTTTTAGGCTTTGGAGCATTCTGTGTACCCTAGAGGAACTTGTCAATTTTATTCTCTTTTTAATTTCATTGCATGACTCCCCATACTTCTGCACTGGTCTCATTTTAAGTCTCATTCAAGCTAATAAGAATGTGAATCCTAAAAAATGCCTACTATGCGGCCTTACTTTCAAGTTCTGGACATTGGCATCAGCATCTGTAGCTAAACAATGAGGGAAGGAAACAAAATTAGTTGAATGCCTGTTACATGCCAGGAACTATTCTAGACTTCTCTCATATTAACCTTCAAACAACAGCCCTGTGAGGTACATGAGTATTCTCATTTCACAGATGAGGAAACTGACTCCTAATATAAGACCCAGCCGAAGGTCATAGAGTGGGTAAATGTTAGAGTTGGGATAAAAACTCAAGACTCTTGATCCTAAAGCCCATGATATCTCTCTCAACACCAAGGGGGAAATAATGGAATTTGCAATTAGTGTCATAAACAGAATCATGTAATGTTCTTCATGAAAAGTCAATAGAATGTGATGATTGGTAGCACAGACTATGGAACTCTGCTGCCTGGGTTCAAATCCTTGCACAAATGACTGAAAGTTGAGTGACCTTGAGCAAGTTACTCAGTCTCTGGACTCAGTTTCCTTATGTGTAAAATGAGGAAAACAATAGCAGCCACCTCCTGGGGGTGGTGGGGCTTAAGTAATCAGGACTTGGTACATAGTAAGTACTAGCTATTACTTTTACCCTTATTAATAATATTATTGATTTTAAAGAGAAAGGTCTTTGGAGGTCATCTTATTTACTTTTTCTTTTTCTAATTAAGAGGCAAGTATCCTGAGATGTGTAATCACTTGCCCATTGTCACAAAGTAAGACAGTAGCAGCATGGAGCTTAGAATCTGGTTTTTCTAACTTCCAATCTAGCATTATACTCCACAAAAACAACATTCAGAAGACAATGAATGCTGATGCTGTATTTAGAATTTATTTGCATCATTTTATAAATCCTAAGTCTTTATTCAGTATGCCTATTCCTACTGAGAAATATCATCTGATTGTAAATTTTTATGGATATTGATGAAGGAATGAATCAGCAAATTATGAAAATATTGCTACATATAAAGAGTCCATAAAAATTAAGAAAGCCTCTTTTATGTACAAATAAGATGTTACACAGAAAGTGTGAAATGAAAAATTATGGCAAATGATTTTACTTAAATATGAGAGAAGTTCTTTTTAAGCTAAATATTTTAAGACTTCTTCAATATTTGTCAAAATTAATGATGTGGAGCTGAGTTGTTACTCTCTCCTGTTGTATTAAATGACTTGACTTTCTCTGCATTGCACATTTTGTTCTAAAAGAGAAGAGAACACAGTGATTAATGCATGTATATTTTACATTGTCCAAATATAGAAAATTATAAAACTCTGTTTTTGCTACAGATTAAGAATATTTTCCTTCTTCTGGAAAAAAAGTAATGATTTACATAAATATAAAAATCAAAATGGGCCATAAATGATGAATGCTATATTTTTCCTAAAAAGTTTTGTGCTGATGAAAGAAAAAGACAGAAAACTGGTCTTTTTGCCTAGTATACACTTAGAGGAAAATATTTTCTAAACATCTTTTCAAATTACTATTCAGCATAAAAATGAGCAACAATTAAATGAAAGGCAATATACTAGGTGCTAAAAACACTGAAATTGAGAAAACACAGCTTTGACAACAAAGGATATCACAATTGCTAGTTATATTTTTAATGGAACATGTTGCTTAGTTACCAATACAAACTGAAATTATCTAATAGCATTGAACAGTTTGGTTAATAACTACAATAGAGTTGACGCTAATGTCAGAGCATATATACTCATTAAATGGTCTCCCCTAATTACCATACTCTAAATACATTAAATAGTATCAAAAGTACAGTTAATTTTCACTTTAGAAGGCTATTGCAATTTCTTTTATTTGTGTAATTAAACTAGAAGAGCTGCAGCACATTAAAGCAGAGCTGATACAAAATTGCTTAAATGACAACATTTTGCTTTGGGGCAAACAAATTAAACATTTCTAGAAGATGCAAGTAATCTCTTAATTAGGCATCATCATTCACAGATTATGAAGATGCTAATTTATTACTCTAATAAGACTATACTTTGTCAATTTATTTTATCATGTACCATCTTAATATGCTTGGCCTTACATTTTTATAATAGAATGGAAGTTTTGCCAGCTAGGATTTTTTGTTGTTCTGTTTTGTTTGTTTTGTTTTGTTTTTATCAGATTTCACAGTGCAAGTTTCTCCTGATAATTTTTAAGGATAATTCATTGTCATTAGAGTATGATAAATATAGTGATACTAATTGGTATTAAAACTCCTACATAATACAGCACAATATCTTTATTTAAGATTTTTCTAAGATAAAATTCTGAGACACTTTACTTTAGTATTAAGTATATGTTCATATGTACAAAGATACACACAAAATATTTTCAAAAACAAACTAAACTCAAAATTTTTTCATGCTTACAATGTTCATGCTTCTCAAACTTTCCCATTGATGTCTACCAAAGAGATAAAGGGGATGTGTCCCTAAGGGGTAGGGGTGGGGGGTCCCCTCAGTAGTATGAATCTTAAAGTTTAGGTGAAAGTCAGCTCTTCCAAGTGGAAAGTTGGGAAGCTGGAAGTAAGGGAATGGAGCTCCAGGAAGTGGTGTAAGATAGAAGGGACAAGAAGCACCAGATTTCTGAGAGGTGAGTTAATCCATCTGAAATGCCGGCCTGGATGAAAAGCTAAGAGGAGAAATTGATAACTCAGTGTCAGTGAAGCTGGTGGAGACAAGAACTCCTTAGGAGAGGGATGATCCAGAGGGTCACAGAGGTTAAGAAGAAAGATAACAGAAAAATGCATTGGATTGCGGAAGAACAGAGAAGCTTAAGGCTAGGCTAATTAAGGCTGGCATGAATAAGGAGGAAATGAAGGCATTTGATCACATATTTAATGAATTTGATAAAATTCTGAAGATCATATATGATAGATTTAACAGCAGGGTCAGATAAAGTTTTTGTTTGTTTTAGTGTGGTTTTTATTTATTTATTTTGCAAGCTGTTTACATGATAGTAGGACATTCAGCTGTTCATGATTTCAACCAGCAAATATTTATGGTATAAGTTCAATATAAAACATTACTTAAGCCATGTTAGGGTAAAGAGAAAATGATAAAAGTTTAAGCTTTCAATTTAACATTAGATAGGTGAGGGTCAAGAATTGATAGGATTAGGGCCACAGATAAATAAATGACACCAATTACCAAGAATCAGAAAGGCAATGACTATGGGTATTACATCCATGAGTCTCTGCTCATATAAGATCCACTATAACAACACATTTTTGTTATTTTCACAGATGTGGGTGCAGAGAGCAATAACCAAATGTATGGAAACAGCCCCTTCCCACAAGGAAGAGTTGGACTACTCTCACACACTATGTTCTTGCAGCCCAGCATGTGTCTGTGTGAACAAATAACCCTAAGAAAGCAGAAAGAGAGATCCTTTCCTCCTAGTCAGACCAGGCAGGGTATGAGGTAAGGTTTGGCATGGGGTCCTGGCCCTGGGGATGGAAAGTGCTCCTGTCATGATAAGCTGGATGGGGAGCATAAGCTCAGGCAAGCACAGGGTTGGGCAAACTGGGAGGTGAATAGGCCACCAGAAGCATAGACTTTGTTTAGACGATTCGTGGTTGAGAAAGCTAGAGAAAGCCTTGCGTGCAGGTAGCAGAGGGCCTTCATAGCTTAGGAACAGGTTTATACTTCATCCAGCAGGCAGTAAAATACTGAGAAGGGGAAAGCAGAATCAAAGAGGTGTTTTAGGAAGATTTCTCTAGACACAGGAGGAAATAGAAAAGGGAGAAGCTGATGGCAAAGGGTTTTTGTCATAAATTTTATACTCAGAAAATGAAGCCTCAAAATTAGACTGATTTTTCCAAGATGTGAAATGTTCCTTGGAAATTATATACAAATTTGCAAGTACACTTGAGGAGGAATAAACCTACTTGTTCTAATAAATGGTTTCCTAATGAGATTAGAAATGTAAGTAGGAAATGCTTTGAAGGAAGGGTTATTTGTAAGGAAATGGGGGGTGTGTGTGACAGTTCTTTCTTGCTAATTAGGACAGTGTGACAGTGGTGAATATTCCTCTTCCCTCAAGGAGGATGGACTCTTTTGTTCATCCCATCCAATTTAAGAATTTCTTTGATTAAATGTAATAATAATTTTAAAAAGAAAAATATAGAAACGGTTTACCATGAACATTTCTAATAATGAAAATCTTGCTAAATTATTTGGTAATATTCTTATATTTTTCAACATCTCTTCACATTTGACCAATTTCCTATGCACCAGTGGAAATAATGGATAAGGGATGGTTTTCTTGGCTAGGATAATCTATGTGAAAGGAATTAAAGTCCCGAACTCAGGCATACTTAAACAGCTAGTTATGAGTACATATAAAGAAAAGCTGTTGCTGTCACATGAAATCTTTAGAACAAGAAGTGATTGAGCCTCAAAGATTTATTTTTAACTTAGATTCTGTCTTCATTTTCATAATTCTTAGATTTTTTTTAGAACACATCTAGGAACCAAGCATTATGAGAATTTCTCTGTTCTTAAACTTAGCAAATTACGTTAATAGCATTTGTTTTCCCTAGGCTTCAAGACAGCATCAAAATCCAAGCTAGAAGACTAGCTAATTTCTTAAATTCTAGTGTTGACGTGTAATAAATAGAAGGAAAGAGAGATTTTTTGTTGTCGTCTTGCAGATTACCTACTCATTTGAAATCTTTTGAATCTTATGGTTATCCAGAGAAATTGAAGATGCAGAGGCATTTTTTTTTTTCAGAAGGGGAGTTATTTTCCATATATACCCATGTTCTCACATCAAGGATCACCTCCTACCTGTGTTTGCTATACCTAGCCCAAATTTTCTAGCACACCCTTTACCAGAATCATCAAAAAAACAAATCACTTCTATAACATCACTGCCTCCTCAAAAACTTTCAGTGGCTCTCTCCATGATAAAGTCCAAATTCCTAAGCATGACATTCAGAGTCTTCCACCCACCAAAGCATACCTGTCATTTTAATTACCTCTATTTTCATAGGTACAAAGCCAGTGTTCCAGCCAAACTCATCTGCTCACCATCTTCTGAACCTACCAAAGGTTCATAAGAACCAAAAATGTTCTTATTTCTGCACACATGTTTATGCCCATTTTCTTCCTGGAAACCTTTTTCTTTTACACATCTTTTAAGTGTGGCTAACATCTCACCTCCTCCATGCTACTATCAATGTGTACTGAGTTGCTCCTGCCTCTAACTGATCTAATTCATACAGTATTCATGGTTTTATGAATTATTTTGAGCTTATTTACTATTTCATTTTGCTCATTTTTTCCCACATGTTTATGACTTACCACCCAAACATCTTGAGAGCAATTATATATTCTGTTTTTATTCATAGAGTAAAACACAGGTCTTCAAACATTATTGACACAGTTAGGATCAAATGGCTGTATGTTTTCTTGCCAGATAAATCTATAGTGGCTACGTTACTGTTTCATTTTGTTTTGTTGTGCTCCCACAGTTAGTTGCTCCGTCCCCAGTGAACAGTTTTGCATTCTCTCATATATAGCTTGAAGTTAAGGGATTTGGTTCCATCTCATTTAGTCCTCAGAGCTTTGGTGACCTTAACTATATGATCAGGATAGAATACTAACTTATTTCTCAGGTTATTCACAGGTCTAAGATTCTATAATTTAAAAGTCTATACATTATATCATTTAAAATAATATCTCTCTATAAAGCTAATTGGACATGACAGGCTTTTATTCAAATATATAAATGAATGTATTGATGAACTTAGTTTTATTTTTGTTTAGTTTGTTTGTTTGTTTTTGCCAATGTTAACAATTTTGTGATCCACAATTACTTGTTCATATTTTATAATCCATAATCTGGCTACATACAAAATAGATTTGAGAAGACCTATTGCAAAATAAAAATTAATCAAAAGGTCATTAGAAAGCAATTTCTATAATGATATATTATAGAAAATATATAGCAATGATTAGCTCCAGGGAACAAGAATGGGGAAATGAAGGGGAGACAGACTTTTCACTCTCAACATTTTTTAACAGAGTGTATATTAATTTCAACAATAGATCAATGTTCTCTTGTATCAGAATGTTAAAAGCTGTTTCTCATGATATTTTGTAAAGAGACTAGAGTTTTGAAGATGGAGAGAAAGTAAAATAAACCATCAACCCAAGAGAAGTAATATAACACGTGGCACTTGGTATTTCCACAAATATATGAACACTGAATATGATTCAGGATTCACTGGAAGCTCAGACCCAAAAGAATTATTTTGTGCTGTATCCTTTTCATTGTATGATAGGAGAAAACATCTAAGGAAATCTAAGAGGAAAACTGTGCTGGCATTGATTTAGAGAAAAAACCAATTTTGTTACTTCCTTTTGTAAGGGATATTGGAGCACAGGATAGACCATGGCTTCAACTACAGTTTTAGAAAAGGTATAATTTGTTTTGATGGACATTTCTTTTATTAAGGGTCTAACAGTTCTGAGAGCATAAGACTACATCTTAATTCCATCCATAATATGGCTGCTATTCTTGCAATGCATGGAAAATAAGGCCCAAGCCCTTTGCTTTCTTATGATCCATCCACGTTTTGCATGGTTTAATTGGAAGAGCTAAAATTTCTGGCTCATTAAGGTGTGCATCAGATTGCCTTGCAACTTCTTACACCTGTCAGTATAAAATGAGTGTATTAGTCAGCCAAAGGGGTGCTGATGCAAAATACCAGAAATCTGTTGGTCTTTATAAAGGGTATTTATTTGGGGTAGAAGCTTACAGTTACCAGGCCATAAAGCATAAGTTTCTTCCTTCACCAAAGTCTGTTGCCACGTGTTAGAGCATGACAGCTGCCGATGTTTGCCAGGGTTCAGGCTTCTTGGGTTCCTCTCTTCCCAGGGCTTGCCTCTCTGTGGGCTCAGGCTTGCTTTGTGCCACAAGGCCAGCTGTAGACTATCAGAATGGCTGGCTTCTCTTCCCAGGGCCTTCTCTCTTTCCTCATGACCAAGCTCCTCTGTACGCTACTTACTGGGCTCTAGCTCAAGACTCTGCATCACAACTCCAACTCAAAACTGCTTCAAACACTGTCCTTTGTCATGTCTTTTATCTTCGAGATGTGGCCCAGTCAATGCCCTAATCATAACTTAATCATGCCAAGATTAACAGACCAGTTTACAAGCATAATCCAATATCTGTTTTTGAAATTCATAATTACATCAAACTGCCAAACTACTACAGTGAGTAAGGTACATCACACTTCACCTCTGGGTGAAGTTGCCAGTGAATATCAAACTCTAGAGCAGTAGGAGTGTGCTGTAAAGGCAACCAGCAAATCCAGGAAGAATGGTTTCATTAAATAAATGTTGGAAATGCATGGGGCTGTGGCTAAAGAGCAGAACTATGGCCTCTGGGGCCAGGATGGCATGAGAAGTTATCCTGTACTTCCTGCTGTAGCAAGTTAGTAGCAGCTTCCCAGCAGCTTGCCTAAATATTAGGGAAGAAGTTAAGGCAGCTGTTGCAAGTTCAAGTCAGTTAAACTCATTGGAAGTTCAATTCCTTGAACAGTTCAACCCATTGGAACCTCAACCTGCTGGAATTTCAACTGGTGGTTTAACCCCAGTCCAGGTTTAACCATAGTATCATAGAGGCATAGAAAGGGAACTCCCCTTCATGGTCATCATGAAATAGGCTTTCTTGGCCAACCACAGATAACTGCACATACTGCCTCAAGTCTCCTTAGCCAGAGTGATGATTTCTATGACTCATCACCTCTCTAGAGAAGAGAGATTCTTTTTCCGTAAGGAAGGAACAGCTGACTTGCTTTTTCTTTTGTTATTGAGGTCCTGCTTGCACCAGCTTCTGAGGGCCAATGCAAAGATTAGCCAAATGGTTCTTCACTCAGATATTTTTCATCATCTTGCCCAACAAATACTTAGTTGCAGTGGTACCAACTTATAATTACACGTGTTGTCTTTGTTAGTTGTAGACATAATTCATTATTTCTGCCAATGCCAATGTAGAAAGCAAAGGAAACTAATACTTGTTAAACATCTCTTTTGAGTCAGACATTCTACCAATTGCTAATTCCATTTTCTAGATAATTTAGACAAAGCCTTGTGGAGTTTCAGTACTTGTGCATGACATTATGCTTTGAATTGGTATTATATTTAGGTCCATTTAACACACACACGCACACACACACACACATACAATGTTTATTTTCCATTGGGGATCCATGCTAGTCTTTCTCTTACCTTATATCTATTTCAGGTGTTTTTTGGTCCAGTGCTTACAACATAAGTGCTATGTGCCCAAATTTACCTACTATGCAACTCTACAGCTAAGGATATTTCCACAAGAGTCCTGTGTTGTCACCTACAGATTGTCAGGCTCATTGGATATGGTTGTAAAGTAGTTTTTATAACAGATTTGAAGCTCATACTGGTTAAGACTTGCCTCATGGGGTATTGTCTTGGTGGGTGAAGACCCACACAATAACCAACAGAATATTCAATTCCCATCTTGGTGAGTCCTACTACATTCTCTAATAGAGCAGCAAGAATCCCCCAAGTGCATGGGCAGTGCCTAGCGAAGGAGGACAGACAAATATGCCAGGCCCTTGTTATTGTTGCTTATACTTATGAATATTGTTCATCTGAAATTGAAACTTAGCCTAGAGTATTAGTCAGCCAAAGGGGTGTTGATGCAAAGTACTAGAAATCTGTTTTCTTCAGCTTCAAACTATCAGGTGAATGGCTCATCTTTCTTCGGGGGTCCACAGGATCCTCTTCCATGGCTCTGGAGCTCCCTCCTCTTTTCTCGTGTATCTGCTTCTGTGTTCTTGATTAAGTGTCCATTTATTTAGCCCACCAAGGGGCTGGGGACTCAAGCTGTGTCGCCCTAATGGCATGGTCAAATCAAAGCCCTAATCTTAACATAATTTAATCAAAGACATCTCAGCTGAATCTAATACAATCAAAGGGTATCACACCCAGAGGAACAGACCAGTTTACAAACATAATCAATATTTCTTTTTGGAATTCATAAATATTATCAAACTGCCACAATTCACTCTCTGAATTCCAAAAAGAAATTACAATATTCAAAAACACACACACACACAAAAAAAACCCTAAATCAGTAACAATGTTATGTACAAAATCATATCACAATCAGTTTATAAAAATACAGTTTGTCTTGGGGCAAAGTCCTGTCTGGCTGTAGACCTCTGAAACTTACAAAACAATTTATCTGCTTCCAATATACAAAGGGATAAACAGTGGATAAACATTTGCATTATCATAAGGAGAATTTTGGAGGGAAACATGAGTCATTGGTCCCTGACAGTTCTGAAAACCTGCAGGGCATACTTCATTAGGTTTCAAAGTCTGAGAGTCATTCTTAAGATGATGGTTTCTTCTCATTCTTGGGGCCTCATGGGGGCTCACCCTTTCCATAAGCTTGCCCAATGGCCATTTT
>JAQZBX010045041.1:0-21170 GCA_029593785.1 Cabassous unicinctus
TTTTTTATTTATTTTTAAAAGATACTTAGAATACATAAAATGCTACATAAATACTAAAAGGGATGCACATATGATCCACTCCCCACATCTTCCCCTTTTCTCCACATTAACAAATTCTTTCATTACTGTGGTACATTCAATGCAGCTGATGAACACATTTTGGAGCATTGCCACTAAGCATGGATTTTAATTTACATTGTAGTTTATACTCTTTCCCACTCAATTCTTTAGGTTATGGCAGGATATAAAATGACTGTATCTGTCATTGCAATGTCATTCAGGAAAATTCCAAGTCCTGAAAATGCCCCCATATTACTCCTCTTTTTCCCTTTCTCTAACTTCATCACCTCCGGTCATCACTGTCTCCACATCAATGATATAATTACTTCCAATGCTAGAATCACAATAATTCTACAGTAGAATATCAGTAAGTACACTCTAGTACATACTTCATTCTCCAGTCTTCAGAATTCTTGGCTGGTGACACCTTACTCCACCACTAATTGAGAGGGGGTTTCAATCCCAAATGGCTGATGGATGGGACTCTCTTGCTTGAAGTTGCAGACTCTCTTGGTTCCCTTGTGTGGTGGTTGTCCATCCACATCTCCTCATTAGTTGTCCAACTCCAGCACCAACTATAGGTTCAAACAAAGGGAGAGAACAGACATATATAGAGAAGTCACATCTGAGTCCAACTCTCACACACTCAGGCCCACAAACTCCAATTTATGGCCCACTGGCAAGACACCAAACTCTGGACCTCTCTTTCATGACCATAGGACCTTGGTGTCTCCAAAGCCCTCAGGAGAGGGTGGTATCTGCTTTGGAATTCTATGTGATTCTCTTGAGATGTTCATAAGCATTGCCTCTCTGATGACCTCCTGACTCAGTTTGAAGTATCTTAGCCATATAAATTCATTTGTCTTTACCTTTTCCCCCGTTTTTTCAAGATCTTTTTCCAGGTACATCACCAGGCAGTGCTTGGCAGTAATTCCTTGGTGCCAAGGAGGCTCATCCCTGGGAGTCAGATCACATGCTAGGGGATAGGTGTAGAGAGGCCACTTTTGAGCAACAAGGAGTCTCCCAATAGGTAACTCTTAGGCACCATACAACACTAGGCTAAGTTGTAATTTCAAGAACAAATGCTCATAAGCATCCATCCTTCTTCACTAGTCATTGCTCCTGTACTTGTGGGATTGTTGCTGTTCTACTAGAGAATGTGGCAAAGCTCCCCAGGGTGGGAATTCAATATTTTTATGGTTGTGTGAATCTCTACCACTGTGACAATGCCCCATGAACATTTGAACACATTTATATACCTTATATGTATACCCAGGTGAACTTCCTCCCATATATCCACCATCACTGACACCCCACACCAATGATCCTCCCCTGCCACAGTTCTAACCTTTCTGTGATCCAAACATCTTCAAAAATGAAGCCAAGTATATCAACAAATACAATGAGTAGGAAAATGATAATATAAAGATAGGTTTAAATAAAAGAAATAAAATACATAATAAATTAGAAAATCTAAAACTAAAATAAAATAAAAAAGAACTTCAGATATTAAAAACTAATGGAAAATATTTTTAAAAATAAAAAAATAAAAAATTAAATTTTTGAAGTTTCACCTTTCATCAGTCTAATATCTGTTGTCCTGTAAGTACAGTGACATTTCCTTCCTTTTCTTCTCCAATGTCTTACATTTTTTCATTTTGTCTTCAAAGAATTTTTAGGTCACAGTAAAGTCATATATATTATATAGGAGGCTTCCGTATAACCACCACCACCCCCTTTCCCCCTTCCCATATTAATAACCTTTTTACATGTGGATGTTTTATTTGTTACAACTGATGTACAAATATTGAAACATAGCTACTAACCATGGTCATGGTTTACATTTTAGATCTTACACTTTTATAAAATTTTGATGAAATTTAACATAGCCTGTACCCATCATTGCAAGATTATGGGCAACACTTCATTGTCCAACTACCCCCCTTTTATGTTTTCTATTCCTCTCTCCCCCTTCAGTTGGGACCCAGGGACATGCTTCAATCTTGAAGGACGAGGTCATAGATACTTGCAACAACGCTGATGGCTTGACACATTTGTCTGTCCTCCCTTATTAGAAACTACCCATGCTCTCAAGATATATCCTCTTATCTGTTTGAGAACATATCAGGCTTCTCCATCATGGGAGTCCAGCTCTTTCTCACTCATTATGTGGGTCTCCATCCACTGATACAATAAACTATGACTAAATCATCATTCGCACATTCTCTGGAAGACTGCCCCAGGTGCTGCCTGTCCCAAATGCTCCCCTTTCCAAAACCCTAAACCAGTAACCCTTCTTTGTCATATTGCCAAAAGAGATTTCTCAATATTGTAGTTTCAACCACATACCCGCCAATACCCAGAGTTCACCTGCTCCCTCCTCCAAGCCTCCTCCCAGTTCCATTGGTGGTCCATCACAACCTCCCCACCCTACCACCCTGTCTAGTTTGCACTGCCCAACCCAATAGTATCACTATACCACTGCCATGTCCCTTCACTGCACAAATATTTCCAACTTATCATAGATTTTGCCTGTATGGGCATTGGATCACAACTTTCTTTTACCTTTCTATATCCTGTAAACCTATCTTCCAGACTCTAGCTTTCTGAGTCTCCTCAATTTGCTTAATTCATATCAAAGAAGTCAAGTAAGATTTGTCCTTCAATGCCTGACTTGCTTTACTCAACATAAGGTCCTCAAGATTCATCCATGTTTTCCCGTGTGTTACTACTGTATTCCTTCTTACAGCTGAGTAATATTCCATTGTGTGTATTTACCACTTTTTGTTTAACCATTCATCTGTTGATGGGCATTTGAGGTGATTCCAGCTTTTGGCAATAGTGTATAATGCTTCTATGAACATTGCTGTGCATATATCTGTTCATGTCCCTGCATTAAATTCTTCTGGGTATATACCCGCAGTAGAATTGTTGGATCATATGACAGTTCAATAGTTAGTTTTTTGAGGAACTGCCAAACTGTCCTCCACAATGGCTGGACATTCCCACCAGCAGTGGATGAGGGTTCATATTCCTCCACATCCTATCCAACACTTGTAGTCCTATGATTTTTTAACAGTCACCAGTCTAATGGGTGTAAGAGTATATCATTATAGCTTTGATTTGTATTTCTCTAAGAGCTAGTGCCGGCAAGCATATTTTCATGTACTTTTTAGCCATTTGTCTTTCTTCCTTGGAGAAGTGCCTTTTCAAGTCATTTGCCCATTTGTGAAATGGTTTGTCTTTTTATTGTTAAGGTGTAGGATGTCTTTATATGTGCTGGATATTAGGCTCTTATCAGATATATTGTTGCCAAATATTTTCTGCCATTGGGTAGGCTGCCTTTTTAATTTCTTGGAACCTTTCTTTGAGGTACAAAAGTTTTTAATTTTGAAAAGCCTCCATTTATTTATTTTTTTCTTTCACTGCTCATGCTTTGGGTGTGAAGTTCATGAAATAGTTTCCTATTACAAGGTCCTGTAGATGATTCCCTACATTATCTTCTAAAGTCTTTATGGTTTTGGCTCACATTGGAGGAAATTCACCTGGATATACATATAACATATATAAATTTGTTCAAATGTTAATGGGGCATTGTCACAGTGGTTGGAGATTCACACAATAACTGAGAGAATATTGAAATCCCATCCTGGAGAACTCTGTCACATTTTCTAATGGAGCAGCAACAGTCACCTAAGTGCAAGCGCAATGACTGGTGGCAGAGGATGGTCCTTTCTGAGGATGGTCAGAGTGGAAAATGATAGTTAATTCAAATGAGTAAATGAGTAGAGTATGAGAAACCAAAAGCAGTGAAACAGCTTTATCTGAGATTATGGAACATAGAACATAAAGAAATTTGCCCTCTCCCTTCACACATGCCTTACCTAGCTTTCTCTCACACAGAATATATGTGGACATAAGGAAGTGAAGCCAGTTTTCTCATTCAACAAGACACACAGGAAGAAAAATAGCTCAGTCATTTTTGATCCTGGGTTCCCAGGGAGAGATAAGCCATTTGCCTGATAGCTTACACCTAACCTTGAGAAGAGAGTTGAGACTGATACAGGAAGCCCTGAGAGGCAAACCCTATGCCACTCTACCACTGAGATCAGGAATAAGATGGGCCCTCGAAACCTCAGGAAGAAGAGAAAACACAGGAAGGAGAGACCAGGCAGAGATCAGCAACTATCTGGCTTCAACATTTGGCAACTGACTTTGGTGAGAAAGCAACCTTGAGTTGGACTCTTTAGCACCTTGTAACTGCAAGCTTTTCCCCAAATAAATAACCTTTATAAAAGCCAACAGATTTCTGGTACTTTGCATCAGCAAACTTTTGGCAGATTAATACAATAACTGTTAAATCTAACCCATAAATTGCTTTAGTTGCAATTATCCTATGAATCACCATGTTTTTTGTTAAAAAAATTATTTATTGAATTCAGTATTGTAAATATTCATTTTACTATATAAACACCATCCAAAATAAATTATATTAAGGAATATTAACTTCTATGCAGTCAGAATATTAAAAAACAAAGATATTTTATGGGGTATGGCTCTAATTCTTTAAGTACAATCTTTCAGCTCACTAATTTTATCTTCTGCTTTGAGAGCTCAGTTACCTGGTCTATAATTGAATATTATATTTTGATGAACACAGTGTTTTTTTTTCCTTTTATTCATAGCTCATTATTGTTGTTAAATGATGTTTTATAATATTTTCTCTCTTGTTTTAAGTTTTCTATTTTCTCTTTTAATTTGTACATTGGTATACAATTTTTATATTCACTGCTTTGTGCATTTTGCTCATTTTATATGTTTTTCTTCAAATGAAAGATGAGTTTGGATTAACTCTTCATATTTTATATTAAATTTCTAATTTAAATGATGCATTTCTTCAACCCCTATAGAAATTTCTTAAAACTTTCTAAAAGACCATTCTTATAATTATATTATTAACCACAATCATTATCCACCAGCAAAATCACTATTATACAGTTCTTACATTATTCTCTAGCTTCCTTTCATTTGGAATATTATTTTCACAGACTACCTGTTTCATCTGCAATCACATTTATAAATGTTAATTATATCCTCTATAATGTGCTACCATCAACCCTATCCATTTTGAAACATTTCAATTAACCTTAATAAAAATTCCACATACATAAAACATCAGTTCCCATTCTCAACCAACACTTAATTTCCTAGTAAACTATACTCTTCAGGTTACCTCTGTGGATTACTCACCATTTTACTTCATGTTAGTGAGATCACACAATATTTGTCCTTTTGGATCTGACTTTTTTACTCAACATAATGTCCTTAAGGATCATCCATGTTGTCACATGCATCTCAGTTTCATTTTTTTCTTACAGCTGGATATTATTCCATTGTATGTATATACCAGTTTTTCTTTATCCACTAATCAGTTGATAGACACTTGGGTTGTTTCCATATTTTAGCATTTGAGAATAATGCTCCTAGGACTATTGATGTGCAGATGTCAGTTTGTGTCCTTGCTTTCAGTTTTTCTGAATATATTCCTAGTGACAAGATTGCTCATTTATATGACAGTTATATATTTAGTTTCTTAAGGAACCACCAAACAGAGACTGCACCATTTCCCTAGCAGCTAATGATCCTGAAACATTCTTCATTCCCACCAACAGTGAAAGTGTACTTATTTCCCCACATCCTCTCCACACTTGTAGTTTTCTGGGATTTTTGTATTAATTCGCATTCTATAAGGTAAGAAATAATATCACTGTGTAGTTTTCATCTGCATTTCCCTAGCAGCTAATGATGCTGAACATTTTTTCATGTGATTATTGGCCATATGTATTTCAACTTTAGATAAAAGTCTATTTAAGTCTTTTGCCCATTTATAAATTAGATTGCTTGTCTTTTTGCCATTGGTTTGCAACCTCTTTTTAGATAAATGGATATCAAATCCTTATCAGAATTGTGGTTTCCAAATATTTTCTCCCAATGTGTAGGGAGTCTTTTCACCTTCTCTAAAATGTCCTTTGATGCACAAAAGTGCTTATGTTTGAGGAGGTTTCATTTATGTATTTTCTCTTTCATTGCTCATGCTTTCAGTGTAAGGTTTAAGAAACCAGCACTTACCAAAAGATCTTGAACATATTTTCCTTTATTTTATTTGGGGAGTTTTATGATTGTAGCTTTTATATTTAAGCCTTTGTTTCATTTTTGCATTAATTTTTGTATAAGGTGTAAGGTAGGGGTGCTCCTTTCTTTTGGATATTTCTTCTACATTGTCTAGTTTGTTGGCCTACATTTGTTTGTATTATTCTCTTCTGTTCGCTTTTATTTCTGTGTGGTCATTAATTATCTCCCCCATCATTTCTGATTTTATTGATATCTTCTCTCTTTTTTTCTCTGTCAGACTAGCTAAAAGATTGCCAGTTTCATAGATCTTTTCAGAGAACAAGCTTTTGTGTTTTTTTTTATCTTTTCTATTTTTTGTTCTCCATTTCATTTATTTATATATGTTCTAATCTTTGCTAATACTTTCCTCCTTCTTATTTTGGAATTAGGTTGCTGTTTTCTATCTAGACACTACTAGTGTTCAGTTAAGTCTTTGATTCTTCTTTCTTTTTAAAGTAAAAAATCAAAATTTCCCTCTCAACACTGCCATCACTGTATCCCATAGGTTTTGATGTGTTATGTCTCAATTTCATTCTCCTCAATATAATTATAGATTCATCTGTTTTTTTAAGATTTATTTAATTTATTTATTTCCACCCCTATTGTTTGCACTTGCTGTGTGTGCTTGTCTTTCTTTTTTAGGAGGCAATGCGAACTAAGCCCAGCACCTCCCATGTGGGAGGGATGTGTCTAATCACTTGAAACACATCTGTTCCCTGCTTTGTTGTGTCTCTCATTATGTTTTTCCTCCTTGTGTCTCTTGTTGCATCATCTTGTTGCATCAACATGCCATACCTGCCCATCAGTTCAGTTCACTGTCTTGCTTATCTTCTTTAGGAGGCACCGGGAACTGAATTCAGGACCTCCCATGTGGTAGGCAGGAGCTCAATTGCTAGAGACACATCTGCTTCCCACTAGTTCATCATTTAATTTCTTCTTTGACTCACTGATTTTTAAGAGTGTGAGGCTTATCCTCCATATATTTGTGAGTTTTCCCTTTCTCCAACTGCTTTTGATTTCTAGCTTCATTCCATTATGATCATAGGTAGTGTTTTGCATAATTTCAATCTTCTTAAATTTATTTAGACTTGTATTGTGGCCCGGCATAGGTTTTATCTTGGAGAAAGATCAATAAGCCCTTGAAAAAATGTATATCCTGTTGTTTTTGGAAGCTATGTTCTATATATGTATGTGAGGTCTACTTCATTAACCATATTATTCATGTTCTGTTTTCTTATTGATACTTTGTCCAGTTAGTCTATCCAAAAATAAGAGTGTTGTATTGAAGAAAAGTAAGAGATGTTACTTTTTTTGCAAACTTTCAAATTCTTCTTTATGTTCAGTGTCTTCTTACTATCCATAATCATTTTTTACTTATTTTTAATTTTAAAGAAGCTTTATATTACATAAATGTTACAGAAAATTATAAGATTTTCTCATATGCCCTATTCCCTCCACCTCCCATAATTTCCCACACTGACAAAAACCTTCAATAATGTGGTACCTTTGCTACATTTCATTAATGTATATTAAAGCATTCCTACTAAACATGGACTACAATTTTCATCATACTTTAAACTCTATCCCATACAATCAAGTAAGTAATGACAAAATACACACTGGCCTGCAGCCATCACTGCAATATGAAGCAGGGCAAATCCAATGTCTTAAAAATGCCCCGTATTGCACCTATTCTTCCCTCTAACATCCCACAGAACCCCTGAGTGACACTGCCTTTACATCAGTGATAACAGTTCTTCCATTGCTAGAATAGTAATAAATCTATAGTAGAAGAATAATAAGTCTACTTTAGTCCATTGTTCATTCCCCAACTTTGAGGATTTAGATATGATGATGCCCACTCTGCTTCTAATTAAGAGGGGACTTAAATCTCATATGGCAAATGCATAGGGCTCTTTTGCTTGCAGTTGCAGATACTCTCTGATCATTTGTTTGGGCATTGCCCATAAACATCTCTTGGTTGGCTGTCCTGGGTGAGTCCAATGAAAAGAAGAAGAGTTGTAGCAAATTTGGTGAAATTCAGGGCTCAACTGGTAAATGTATAGACCAAAGATTTAAGTCTCTGTGACATATATTTATCAAGTATATTGCTAAATATATGTTCAAATAAAAGGGGCACAAGAGCCATGTGTAGAGAACATATAAGCTCTCTATGTTCCAGAAATTCCAGAGAAAATTCCAGAGAAAAGCCCACTGACAGGATGCTGAGTTCCTGAGCTGTCTACCCTGCTTTTAATATCTGTATATCTCTAAATCCCTCAGGAGGCCCACTATTGGAGGCACTGTTTACTGTGAGAGTCAATGAGATCCTGCTGAGACTTGCATAAGTTTGAACTCTGGATTGACCTACTGACTTATTTTGAAATCTATTGGACATAAAAATTCATTTGTATTTATCATTTCCCCTTTTCATCAAGGTCTTTTTCCAGATGCATTGCTCATTGGTACTTGGTAATAATCCCTCATTGCCAGGATGGCTAATCCCTAGGAGTCATGTCCAATGCCTGGGGTGTGGTAGTACATTTATATGTTAAGTTTGGCTTAGAAAGAGGCCACATTTGAGCAAAAATGAGGCTTTCAGGTGATAGCCCTTAGGCAGTATGTAATATTAGCTTAAGTTTCAATTTCACAAGAAAAGGTTCATGATTACAATGAAAATATCAACTGCCTGGCATAATTGTATGACTTCCTTCTCTAGACATTGCCCTTGCACTTGGGAGATTCTTACTTCCTATTACAGAATGTAGCACAAATCCCCAGGATGGGAATTCAATATTCTCTTGGGTATTGTGTGGATCTCACCCACTGAGAAAGTATTCCACAAACGCTTGAACATTATCATATAACTTAGAAGGATGCTCCAGGTGAATTCCTTCCCATGCATCCCTCATCAATGACACCCTACACCAGTGATGCTCTCCCTCCATGGTGTGACTCTTCATGATACAAAACCTCTCAAAATATGAAGCCAACTAAATAACTGAATAAAATTAATAATACAATGAAAAAATATTTTAAAAAATAGCCAATAAAATACAAATAAACTATTTCAAATAATTTTAAAAATTAGATATTATGACTTTTATCACTGTATAATTTTTTGTCTTGTATGTACAGTGACATTTTCTTCAATATATTTACCCAGTGTCTTATTTTTTGGTTGTTGCTGATATGTTTTCCAAGAAGCTTTAGGATACAGAAAAGTCACATAGTGAATACAGGTGAATCCCATATACCCAACAGCCTCTTCCTTTCTGACTCTACTTATAAATAACATTTTACATGCCAATGGTACGTTTGTTACAATTGATGTACAAATATTGAAGCATTGCTATGAAACATGGTCAAAGGTGTCCAATATGGTTTACATTTTGGATCATACACTCTTAAAGGTTTTGACAAAATTTGAAGTGGCCTGCATTCATTATTGCAAGATCATGCCAAACAATTCTAATGCCCTAAAAATTCCCTACATTTCGTCTAGTCTATTATTCCCTCCCCCTCCCCTCAGAACTTACAGTAATCTCTATGTATAAATTTTTGAAGAATAAGATTCATAGTTATTTGCAATAATATTGAAGGGTTGACATGATGGTCTGTTTTCTTTTATTAGGCCCTGCCTTTGTTCTTGACAGATTCTTGCCCCACTAATAAAAATCATAGCAGAACACCCCAATATGGGAGTTTGCCATTTTCTTGTTTATTTTGTGGGTCTCCACTCACTGATATAACACACTATGAAAAGATGAACATTTACATATTCCATAGAGGCCTCCCCCAAGTTCACCCTGTCATATATACCTCCCACATCCAACACACTCCACCAGTACCCCTCTCTTTCCATATTGGTAAAAAGAATATACACAACATTGTAATTTTAACTACAGACTTGCACATCAACTGAGTTCACCTGCTCTTTCCCCTGGCCCTCCCCCCATTTCCATGGATAGTCTAACCCAACTCCTCCAACATACTTCCCCTCAAAGACCAACACACTGAAACCAATCACATTACTGAACCACCATCACATTCATCCACTGCACAACTACACTTTTCCACTTCAGAGTGTTTGCTTGTCTGTGCATCAGCTTAACACCCTCTACTCCCTTTTTGTATCTATTTAACCTATCTTCCAGACTCTGGGAGTCTACTCAATTTCCTTATTTCATATCAGTGAGGTTGTGTAATATTTGTCCTTCAGTGCCTGGCTTACTTTATTAAGCATAAAGTCTTCAAGATTCAACCATGTTATCCCCTGTATTAATACTGCATTCCTTCTTACAGCTTAGTAATATTCCATTGTTTGCTTCTCCATTCATTGTTTATGGACTTTGGGGTTGATTCCAACCTTTGGCAACAGTGAATCATACTGATATGAAAATTGGTGTTCATATATCTGTTTGTGTCCCTACTTTTATTTCTTCTGGATATATACCCAGCAGTGGGATTGCTTCATCATATGGCAGTTTTATATTTAGCTTTCTGATGAGCCACCAAGCTGTCCTCCACTATGTCCTCACCATTCTATATTCCCATCAACAGTGGATAAGAATTCCATTTCCTCCACATCCTCTCCAAAACTTATAGACCTCTATTTTTTAATAGCTATCAGTCTAATGGCTGTAAGATTATATCTCATTGAAGTTTTGGTTTGAATTTTCCTAATAGCTAGGGTTGTTGAGCATCTTTATATTGTCTTTCTAGCCATTTCTATTTCTTCTTTGGAGAAGTGTCTATTCAAATCAATTGCCCACTATTTAAATGGGTTGTCTTTTTATTTTCAAGATATAGGGTTTCTTTATATATCTTGGATATTAGGGTACTATTAGTTAGAAGGTTCCCAAATATTTTCTCTAATCATGTAAACTACTTTTTCACTTTCTTGACAAACTCCTTTGAAACCAAGTTTTTAAGTATTATGAGGTCCTATTTATCTATTTTTTTTCTTTCATTGTTCAAGCTTTGGGTGTAAAGTTTATGAAAACACATCATACTACAAGATCTCATAAATGTTTCCCTCTGTTATCATCCAGGAGCTTTACAGTCTTTTATATTTAGACCTTTGATCCATCTTGAGTTAATTTTTATATAGGGATGTGATTGTTATCCTCTCTCATTCTTTTGTATATGGATATCAAGTTTTCCAACCACCATTTGTTGAAGAGGCCATTCTCTCCCAGTTGACTTCTGCACTGAGGACTCAGAATTTTAGCTCCCCTAAGGGAATCAGGCAAGGAGAAGCACTTAACAAGCTTCCAAAGCCTATTTAGGAAACCCTGGAAGGAGAGGGTGGTCTAGAAGAGGCTTGAAAATAATTTCAATGATGTGTGTGCAGTGAAAACAGTCATCAGGGTCCCATTTGAATTTCAATATGGAACTCAACCTGACCAGGAGAAAGGAGAGGAGATCTGCTCATACAGACTGCTGAATCCGGCTGCCCTAGGAAAGTAAAACCTGCCCAGGGGAAAGTGACTGAATAGCTTTCTGAAGAACTAAGTGACCCAATTAGAAAAGTAGCTCTGGAGAAATTTCTGCCTTGAATATATGAGGTTCCCTAGTTCGATTCTTGGCTCCTATAAGAGTAGTGATCCATTGGGATATCTAACATCCAGCTGATACTGTAGGACAGGGAAAATATAGACATTATTTTTGTAATAACTTCTTTTGGGTCCCATATTTTTTAAAAAATGTTACTTAAAAATTTTTAACTTATTTTACTCACTAAAATCTGCCTCAGAACCTGCAGAGAGAAGCCTGCAGGGTAATTGATTGATGAAACAGGCAACCTGAGAAGCTCTACAAGGGCCCAAGAAGCAACACTGTTCTTCCTTAGTTTGGTTTGACTGCTTGCTTATGTGTTTGTTTTATTGTTATTGTTGTTTTTTGGGCTTATTTTGTTTGTTTTGTTTCCTGTTTTTCTTTCCTCCTCCCCACCCTCCTTTTTTAAAAACTACATTCTGCTAGCTTGTTTCTTCTTTGTTGTGCTTCTTCCTTAATTTCCCATTTTCTGTGTATACTGATTTTGTCTACCAATGCTATCTCTTTTCCTTCCTTCATCTTTCTATCTTCTGCTTTCTCTTCTGGTTCTTACATTCCACCTTTTTGTATTAGTCCTCAACTTATTGGTTTAAATTTCTATCTTGTCCATTCTGTTTTTTTTTTTAATTTTAACTTTTTTCTCTCTGTTCTTTCTTTTCGCTTTCTCTCTCTCCTCATCACTCTGGCCTTTTAAACCATTCTATGTATTTTTCTGTCTTCAGTTTCCCATTTCATTGTAGGTACTCCACATTTTTATTCCTATTACTCTCCACTGCTTACATAAGTTAAAAATTCATTTTACTAAGTCTTATATGGCCCCTCTTTTAACTTTTATTATTATTACTATTATCCTTTTCTTTTCTTAATTCTTTCAATTTTTCTGGCCCTAAACTTTTTCTGTCAAGGGAACATAGAAAACAGCAAGGAAATAAAACAAGAAGAAAAAACATTCAGAGAGAAAAATTAACACACGCAAAACTGACAGGTAAACAAAACTCTAGAGCAGAGAGAGAAGGGAATCAACTGAATACATCCATCAAGAAAAATGATGACCAGAAGGCAAAAAAATTTACAAACCATACATTGAAACAGGAAGACATGGACCAGTCCAATGAACAAACTAAAAAATAAGAAGAGATGCAGACCTTTGAACAACTAATCAGAGCTGTCCAAACAAATATCATAGACGAACTTAATGAAGTGAAGGAAGAGATTAAGGATATTAAGAAGACACTGGGAGAACATACAGAAGAAATTGTAAACATACGTAAAAAGGTAATGGATATGAAGGTGGTGAATAGCACAATCCAAGAAATAAAAAAGACACTGGATTCACATAACAGCAGATTTGAATAAGCAGTAGAAAGAATTAGTGATGTGGAAGACAGTACATCTGAAAACAAACAGATAGTAAAACAGATAGATTAAAAAAAGAAAATATCCAGCACAGACTTGGGATTTTTAAATGACAACACAGAACATGCAAACTTACACATTACAGGTATCCCAGAGGCAGAAGAGAAGTGAAAGGGATCAGAAATAGTGTTGAAAGAAATAATGGCTGAAAACTTCCCAACCCTATTAAGGGAGATGGACATACATGCCCAGAAACCACAGCACACCACAAACAATATGAATCCTAACAGGCCTACTACAAGACATATGCTTGTCAAAATGTCCAATGCTCAAGACAAAGAGAAAGTACTCAAGGCAGCAAGAGAAAAGAGAACCATCACATATAAGGGAAGTCCAATAATATTAAGTGCTGATTTCTCATCTTAAACCATGGAGGCAAGAAGACAGTGTTAAGACATACTCAAGGTACCCAAAGAAGAAAACTTTCAGCCATGAATCTTTTCCAGCAAGGCTGGCATTCACTAATGATGGAAAGTTCAAAATAGTCATAGATAAACAGAAATTAAGAGAGAATGCCAATAAGAAACCTGCCCTTCAAGAAATATTAAAGGAAGTTCTACAGGTTGAAAGGAAAAAAACAGGAGAGAGAGAGTTGGAGGAGAAAGTAATAACGACTAAAAAGACAAAAAGAGAAATAAAAACAACATATGATGTACATGAACCCAAAGAAAATATGACTGATGTAAGAAATTCCTTGAGAGTAGTAATACTGAATGTTAATGGATTAAAATCACCAAACAAGAGACAAAGATTGGAAGAATGGGTAAGGAAACATGACCCATCTATATTTTGTCTACAAGGAAACCCACTTTAGACCCAGGGATAAGGAGGCTGAAAGTGAATGGCTGGAAAACAATTTTAAAAGCAAACAACAACCAAAAAAGGACAGGAGTAGCTATCCTAATATTAGACAAAATAGACTTTAAATGCAAAACTATTGTAAGAGGCAAAGATGGAGACTATGTATTAGTGAAAGGGGTAATCTTTCAAGAATAAAGATCAATCATAAACATTTATGCACCTAATAAGGGTAGCTAAAAATACACGAGCTAAAACTGGAAATAATAAGTGGACACATACATGCTTCTTCAATTATAGTGGGGGACTTTAATACACCATTATCATCATTAGACAGAACATCTCGACAGACAATTAATAAAGAAACAAAGACTCTGAATAATACATTAGAGGATCTGGACCTAACAGATATATACAGAATGCTTTACTCAAATACAACAGGATATACATTCTTCTCGAGTGCACATGGATCATACTCCAAGATAGACACATGCCAGGCCAGAGAACAACTCTCAATGAATTAAAAAAGATTCAGAATATGTAAAGTAATTTCTCTGACCAATGGAATGAAATTGGAAATCACTAAGGGCCAGAGAAGCAGATGAGGCACAGCCATATGGAAGTTAAACAACACACTCTTAGACAAACAGTGCTTCAAGGAGGAAATCTCAAAAGAAATCAGTAACTACCTTGAAACGAATGAAAATGACAACACAACATATCAAAAACCTATGGGATGCAGCCAAAGCTGTGCTGAGAGGGAAATTCATAGTCATAAATGCATATATCAAAAAAGAAAAAAGCAAAAATTGAAGACCTAACTGCACACCTGTAGGAATTGGAAAAACAACAATAAACTAACCCCAAAGGAAGTAGAAAGAAGGAAATAACAAAGATTAGAGCAGAACTAAATGAAATAGAAAATAAGAAAGCACTAGAAAAAATAAACAAAACCACAAGCTGGTTCTTTTAGAAGATAAATAAAATTGACATATCCTTAGCCAGACTAACAAAGAATAAGATCAAGCAAATGTAAATTCAAAAAACATGACATCAGGAAGGGGATATCAGCCCTGGACTCACAGAAATAAAGAGTATCATAAGAGAATACTTTGAAAAATTATATGCCAACAGGAATGATAATTTAGGGGAAATGGAAAAATTCCTATAAGCTCACAAGCACCCTACACCGATGAAAGAAGAAATTAGTAAACTCAACAGTCCAATTACAAGTAAAGAGATGAACTCAGTCATCAAAAACCTCCAAACTAAGAAGAGCCCAGGACCAGATGGCTTCACAGGTGAATTCTACCAAACATTCTGGAAAGAGCTAACACCAGTCCTGCTTAAGCTCTTCCAAAAAATAGAAGTAGAAAGAGCATTGCCTAACTCATGCTATGATGCCAACGTTACCCTAATACCAAAGCCAAACAAAGATACCACAAGAAAGGAAAATTACAGACCAATCTCTCTAATGAGTCTAAGTGCTAAAACCCCCAACAAAATACTTGCTAATTGCATTCAACATTATGCCAAATGAATTATACACCATGCACAAGTGGGTTTCATCCCGGGTATGCAAGGATGATTCAACATAAGGAAAACAATCAATGTAACACATCACATAAACAGACTGAAAGAAAAAAATCACATGATGATCCTTTTAGATGCAGAAAAAGCATTTGAAAAATACAGCACACTTTCCTGATAAAAACACTGCAAAAGATAAGAATAGAAGGAAACTTTCTGAACATGATAAAGGTTATATATGAAAAATCCACAGCTAACATCATCTTCAATGGTGAAATCCTTAAAGTTTTCCCTCTAAGATTGAGAAAAAGACAAGGATTCCCACTATCACTGCTGCTATCTAACATTGTCTTAGAAGTATGTGCTCAAACACTGAGGCAAGAAAAAGATATAAAAGGCACCCCAAATGGAAAGGAGGAATTAAAACTTTACTATTTGCAGACAACATGGTCCTATACATAGAAAACCCTGAAAAATCCTCAACATAACTTCCAAAACTTATAAAGGAGTTCAGTAAAGTCACAGGCTATAAGATCAATGCTCAAAAATCAGTAGCATTTCTGTACACCAATAATGAACAATCTGAGGAAGAAATCAAGAAAAAAAAATATGATTCACAATAGTAACTAAAATAGTCAAATACCTAGGAATAAATATAACTTAAGATGTAAAGGACTTATATACAGAAACCTAACAACACTGTTAAAGGAAATCAAAGAAGACTTAAATAAATGGAAGAATATTCCCTGTTCATGGATAGGAAGATTAACATCATCAAGATGTCTGTCCTACCCAAACTAATCTACAGATTTAATGCAAGCCCAATAAAAACCAACACTGTATATTTTAATGAATTAGAAAAACTAACTACAATATTTATTTGGAGGGGTAAGAGGCCCCAAATTGCAAAAGACATATTGAAAAATAAAAATGAATTTGGACGTATCACACTCCATGACTTTAAAACATACTTCAAAGCTACAGTGGTCAAAACTGCATTTTATTGGCACAAGCATAGACATACAGACCAATGAAACTGAATTGAGAGTTCCAATATAGATCCTGGCAAATAGAGTCATCTGATATTTGACAAAGCCCCAAGCCTACTCAGGTGGGAGAGAGTGGCCTCTTCAACAAATGGTGCTCAGAGAACTGCATATCCATATCCAAAGAATGAGAGAGGAACACCATCTCACACTTTATAAAAATACGAACTCAAAATGGATCAAAGATCTAAATATAAGAGCCAAGACCATAAAGACCTGGAAAGATAATGTAGGGAATCATCTACAGGACCTGGTAATAGGAAAAGGTTTCATGAACTTCATACCCAACGCAAAAGCAGGAAAAGAAAAAATAGATTAGTGGGATCTCCTCAAAATTAAAAACTTCTAGACCTCAAAGGACATTATTAAGAAAGTAAAAAGGCAGCCTATTCAATGGGAGAAAATGTTTGGCAACCATATATCTGATCAAAGCCTAATATCCTGCATATATAAAGAAATCCTACACCTCAAAAATAAAAAGACAAACAACCCATTTAAAAATGGGCAATTGAACTGAAATGACACTTCTCTACAGAAGAAATACAAATGACTAAAAAGCTCATGAAAAGATGTTCAACATTGCTAGCTATTAGTGAAATGCAAACTAAAACTACAATGTGCTACCATCTTACACCCATTAGAATGACAGCTATTAAAAAAACAGCAGACTATAATTGTTTGAGGGAACGTGGAGGAATGGGAACCCTCATCCGCTGCTGGTGGGATTGTAGAATGGTCCAGACACTATGGAGGACAGTTTGTTGGTTCCTCAAAAAACTACCTATAGAAATTCCATATTATCCAGCAATTCCACTGCTGAGTATATACCCTGAAGAGTTGAAAGCAAAGACATGAATAGATATATGCATACCAATGTTCATAATGGCATTGTTCACTATTGCCAAAAGTTGGAATCAACCCAGGTGCCCATCAACAGAAGAATGGATAAACAAAATGTGGTACATCCATACAATGGAATATTACTCAGCTGTAAGAAGGAATAAAGTGCTAACACACGGGATAACTTGTATGAATCTTGAAGACCTTATGTTCCGTGAAACAAGCCAGGCATTGAAGGATGAACAGTACCCGACCTCCTTGATATGAATTAAGGAAATTGAGCAGTCTCAGAGAGCTATTGTCTGTAAGATAGATTTACAAGAAATAGAAAGAGAAGAGAAAGTTGTGAGTCATCATCCATAAGGAAGTAATCAATGGTAAATTGATAGAGTGTAGTTGTGTATTAAAGGGATAGGACAGAAGGGTGGTGATATTATTGGGTTGGGTCATGCAGGGTTGGCAGTTGGCTAGATTGCAAATTGTGGGTTAGAAGGTCCAGGATCCTGGGGGGAGGGTTGGGAGAGGGACCAGGTGAACACTGGGGATTTGTGGGTATGAAGTTGAAAGTACAGAGTTGGGAATGCTCTTATGGCAATATGACATGGAAGGGTCACTGGTTTAGGATTTTGGTTGAGGGGCATTTGGGACAGAGCCCACCTGGAACAGCCTTCTAGGGGGTGTGCGAGTGTCCATTCTGTTATAATATGTTGTATCAGTGGGTGGATACCCACATAATGCACGGGAAGAAATTGGACTCCCATCTTTGGGATGAAAGATTTGTACAACACGTCTTTGACCACTGTAGATTTGTAGTATGTTTTTTTAAGTCAGTCATGTGATTTTCAATATGTCTTTGGCTATTCAGTTCCCCTTGCCCTTTCAAATAAATTTCATAGTTAGCTTTTCCAATTCAGTAAAAATTGCTGTTGTAATCTTTAGGGGGATTTTGTTAAACCTCTAAATTTAAGAAATTGTAGTATAAACATCTCAGTGATGTTTAGTCATCCTATCCATGAACAGGGAATATTCTTCCAATTATTTAGTTCTTCTTGGATTACCTCTAACAATGGTGTGTAGTTTTCTGCATACAAATCATTTACAGCTTTAGTTAAGTTTATTCCTAAGCATTTGATTATTTTATGTGCTATTGTAAATTGATTTTTTTCTTCATTTCCTCCTCAGATTGCTCATTATTCTTGTACAGAAATGGTACTGATTTTTTAAAATTTATCTTATATCCTGCCACTTTACAGAACTCATTAATCAGGACTAGAAGCTTTGTTGTAGATTTCTCAGGGTTTTCTATGTAAAGGATCATGTCTCTGGAAATAGTTTTCCTTCTTTATTTCCAATTAGGATGGCTTTTATATCTTTTTATTGCCTAAGTTTTGAGCAAGCATGCTAACACAATGTTAAATAAGAGCAGTGACATTGTGCAACCTTGTCTTGTTTCAGAATTTAGAAGGAAAGCTTTTAGTATTTTGACATTGAATATGATGTTAACTGTGGGTTTTCCATATATACCATTTATCATGTTGAGGAAGATTCCTTCTATTCCTATCTTTTGAAGTGTTTTCATCAGGATAGGCTGCTGTATTTTGTCAAGTGTTTTTTTTTGTTTGTTTGTTTTTTTGTTTTTTTTGCATCAACAGAAATGATTATGTGATTTTTGTTCTTTTGGTCTGTTAATGTATTACATTAATTGGTTTCCTTATGTTGAAGCATCCTTGCATACCAGGGTTGCATTCCACTTGTTCATGATGCAAAATTGGTTTGATATGCTGCTGAATAAGTTTAGCAAGTATTTTTTGAGGATTTTAGCACCTAGGTTCATAAGAGAGATTGGTCTACAGCTTTCCTTTCTTGTGACATCTTTGTGTCTTTGGAATTAGGATGAAGTTGCATCATAGAATGAGTTAATCAGTATTGGTGTTAGTTCTTTCTGTAATTATGGTTGAATTCACCTATGAAGCTATTTTATTCTGGGCTTCTCTTAGATGGTAGGTTTTTGATGACTCATTCAAACTCATTAATTATGATTGGTCTGTGGAGATCCACAATTTCTTCTCTCATCAGTGTAGGCTGCTTCTGTGTTTCTACAATTTTTGCCATTCCATCTAATTATCCATCTTGTTGGCATATAATTTTACAAAGTTTCCTCCTATGATGGTCTTTATTTCTGTGCTCTCCATGGTGATGTATGATATACCCCTCCACATTTCTTTTTTTTATGTATTTTCATCTTCTCTCTTTTTTATTTGTAATTCTAGCTTAGTTAGGGTTTGTCAACTTTATTAATCTTCACAAAGAACAAGCATTTGGTTTTATAAATTTTTTGTAGTGCTTTCTTATTTACAATTTCATTTGGTTCTGCTCTAATCTTTTTATTTCATTCTTTCTATGTGATTTGAGATTATATTGTTGTTCTTTCTCTAATTCCTCCAAGTATGTACTTAGGTCTTTAATTTTAGCTCTTTCATTTTTTAAAATATTGGCATTTATGGCTCTAAATTTCCTTCACAGAATTGCTTTTCCTGTATCCCATAGCTTTCAATATGTTGTGTTGTCGTTTTCATTCATTTCAAGGCAGTTACTGATTTCTTTTTGCCATTTCCTCCTTCCTCATTGATTGTTTAAGAGTGTTGTTTAACTTTCATATATTTGTGCCTATTCTGGTTCTCTGAACTTCCTGATTTCCAGCTTCATTAAATGGTGTTCAGAGAAATTACCTTGTATATTTTCAGTCTTTCTGAATTCTTTGTTTGTTGTTTTGTGGCCTAGAATATGGTTAATCCTGAAGAATGATCCATGTGCACTCAAGAAGAATATATAAACCGCTGAATTTGGGTGCAATGTTTTGTATATGTCTATTAGGTCTAGATTCTATAACATATTATTCATGATCTGTTTTTGTTATTTATCCTCTGTTGAGATATCCTCTCTAATGGTGGTAATGGTGTATTAAATTTCCCAAGTATAATTGTAGAGGCCTCTAATTCTCCACTTAGTTTTTCCAATATTTACCTCATGTATTTTGATGCACCCTGGTTAGGTACATAATTGTTTATGATTCTTCTTTTTCTTGATAGATTATCACTTTTATCAATATATAGCATCATTCTTTGTCTCTTAAAATGATTTTTCATTTGAAGTCTATTTATTTTCTGATCTTAGTATCATTACTCCTGCTCTTTCTGGTTATTGTTTGCATGTAAAATTATTTTCCTACCTTACACTTACAATTCCTTGTATCATTGGGTCTAAGGCAAGTTTCTTGTAGACAGCATATGGGTGGTTCATATTTCCTTATCCATTCTGCCTATCTGTATCTCTTGAATTGGAGAGTTTATTCCATTGATATTCAATGTTAATACTGTCAATACATTACTTACATAAGCAATATTTTATGTAGATTTACATAGCTGATGTGTTTTTTTACTTCTCTTTTTATCTTTTTAGTTATTCTTACCAATAATCTTCATTCCTTCACTATCCCCCAACCTTCTCTCTTATGTTTTCAACTTGCAGAACTCTCATTTATATTTCTTAAAGAAAAGTTTCTTATTGACAAATTATCTTAATTAATGTTTAATGTGTGTCTTTTGAACTTTTTCTCATTTTTGAATGCCAAGTTTGCTGGATACAGTATTATTGGATGAAAGTTTTTATTTTTTCCTTTTTGCACATTAATAATTTCATACCCCTGCCTTTTTGCCTCCATGTTGTAAAATGAGAAATGAGCACAAAATC